>CM038716.1:28245051-28452551 GCA_021613375.1 Megaleporinus macrocephalus
GGTGCAATGAAATCCAACTCAATATCAGACTCGTCTTTTTGAGGAAGACCAGCTCACTCTGGATAGAAACCTTCATGTAATTCTGCCGCAATCACACTTTTATCTGCTCCTCTTGGGCTTCAGTCACTGGATTCTACCAGCTCTACCTTGCATCCACTCTGGCCCTGCTAGAGTTAGATCCCAGTTAAGGATGAACAAGGATTTAACTTAGTTCTTAACAGATCTGGACCATTAGCTCTTAACAGAACTGTCCCGATAACGATACCAACACTGATTTCCCAACAATACTTTTTATCTTCTTTTATTCATCTATCCATTATCTTCCTTTTTATCTCACCAGTCAGGGTCACAGGGTGCTGGAGCCAATCCCAGCGTCATCGGGTGAAGGTGGGGTATACCATGGACAGGTTGCCAGTCCATCGCATGGCCAACACACACTCACGCAAACACACTCAGATCTACAGGCAATCTAGAGTGACCGAGCAACCTAACATGCATATTGTTTGGACTGGTGAAGGAAACTGGAATACCCGGAGGAAACCCACTCAAGTACAGGAAGAACATGCCCACTCCACACAGAACGGCCCAGACCGTGAATCAAACCTGGATCGCCTTGCTGTGAGGCCACAGTGCTCTAAACCATCTTTTTTTAAATATAAACAAAAATGTTTGATGTGGCTTGAACCAGGAATGAGTGTGAGATATACGTGGGTACAATTTTGAACAGATTTCACATGCATGTGGAATAATCTTTCTCCAGGACTAAATTTCAGAATATGAATGATGACTACTAGTATGTACTGAAATTAAAAACTTACATACTTGTTACTTATTAGAAGTAATTAATTTTGTACTGTAAAAGTACTATAAAAGGTTTGTTGGGTGTTCTGTATGTACTTGTAATAGTCATGTTGATATTGTTGTAGGTAATGTGTTTAGTTGGTGTGCTTGTATTTCATTCATAGTATTTAACACGCACTCTTTTTAGTTGTATCACTGTGATAAGCTATCTGCCTCATTCGTGGGGGTCGAACACATGAAAATGTGGGTAATACCAATTTTAAGGGACTAAAATTCTGATAATCGCTAATATTGTTTGATAAAAATGTACATTTTAGGGTTACATTTTCTACGGCAATAGTTTTAGTTGAACAGTGTTTTACTGACAAACAGGATTGTCGGTTCTCACCTGTCACATGTAATATTTTCCATGAGGCTGATTTCTAGACAACTTTGGTTTCCCAGTCGCTCCCTGACCATTCCTGTGCAAAACAATGGAGCAGCTGGTACCACAGTATGAACGACTGTAATATTTCCACCAATGTCTGATGGTGGAGGCATGAGGCTAATGACTCTGAAAAGCTGATTCTTATTTAAACTTCCTGTTCCACCTTAAATGCTGCAGCAGGCACCTGTACTTGTGTCAGAATGCGACTACTAACTGCTGTTTCATGGAAATCTTAATTTCTTAAACACTTTAAGAAATTAAGATGTGAAACAACATTTTAAACAATTGTTTCTGGGCCAGCGAGTCTAGCATTAGAAAGCAATATTGGCACAGAGTTATCTATAAATTGTTACTTTTGTTGTTAGTGTTTTGCACAATTAAAACTGTTTCAGATTCACTTCAGTTGTTAAAAAAGTTTCTTATTAAATAGTAAAATAATAAGCCACTGAAAACACACTAAATACGTCTACTTATGCATCCGAAATGGTGTTATTTGAAAATATATGTATACACATATACACATATGAATACAATACATACACACACACACACACACACATATATATATATACCACATCGCTAAAGTGTGGTTCAGTCAGGATGTACTGCCCCTACAGCTTTGCCTCTAAATGATTTCAGGAAGGACAGTAAAAGAAGTTTGCATTTACATCCTGTCTCCAGCCCCTTTATTCAAATTCATTTAGTTTATAAACTCTATATGCACTCCCATCCATCTCTCCATCTCATCTTCCTCTCTAACGGTACTACACAGAACACTTAAACTCCCTTCTTTACTAATAGCTAGATAAAAAAAGAGCAGTTGTGCAACATGCTAGCTGTGCTGCCGTGGCAACTCTGCATGTGCCATTTGGAACTGATAAAAAAAAAAATACTTCCATAATTTGTGCTGCTGTGTGTATTACTGTTGTGGCTCATTATGGGTATTATGAGAATGGTGAACCATAGCTCATTTCTGTGTTTAATGGATTTGCTTACCCAGCTGTATTTCCTCTGTAGTAATATTCTACAGTCATGCATAAGGAAGTTAACAATCTTGCTTTTCCAGAGTTGCTATTTAAAGAGAAGTAAAGGAGCAACTATTAAGCCACAGGCACTAGAACTGCTTTTGTCTCATATAATTTCTGCTGTTTTACTATTAAACTGTGTTTACTCATATTGAGTATGTAGGGCCGAGTTCCTTCAGGAACAAATTCCTTCAACAGACACATATTCAGCATGATAGGTTCTCACAATGGAGAAGAACTTGTGTAAAATCATAAAACACAAATTTAAACCAGCTCAGGAAATGAACAGCCTGAAAAACACTGCACAATCATCAGTCAGTCAATCATCAGTCAGTGAGCGTGAACTGCTTCCTAAGCGTTAGTAATGGCAGCATTGGCACTTACGATTGGAGGTTCGACAGGGGTCACTGTGAGTGCTCTCGTTAGACTGATTGCTGGACACGGACGACACACTGGCACTGCGGACAAAGCCAAAGGCGGCGAGGCGGGCAGCGGGCAGGTGGGAGAAGCCAGGTGGGCGCAGGCCAGACTGACCCGGTTTAGGAAGAAGAGACTTGGGAGCTACCTCTAACAAAGGCTTCTTCACGTCCCCTGCTGAAGTAATAAGAAATTATTTCATTTTAACTCCCACAAACACACATATCATATAAGACATTAACAAAGTAACATTCATTCATACTCAAATTCAGATATACAGAATTCACTGGACACAAATCGTATAATATAGGGATAAGAAAGGTGAAAACTTTATTTATTCAAAGCCCTGAGTTTAAAACTGGAGCGTTTCTAATATAATCTTGTTAAATAATTAAGGACAGAAATATTATAGTAATATTAGAAATGTCTTTATGTGTGTGAAGACTGCAGTCCTTTGATGTGCAGTATTCACAGACACATCATGGACAGATAGGTCTTTGTATCTCTTTTAGGGTTTTGAATGTGTTATTGAGAAGCTCAGCGTGTAGGTGCTATGTGGTAATCCAACAAATACCATTATATTATCCAACAAAACCTTCTATTCAAGCAAACCCAGGCAGGTTTATTATTATATTTTATAAGGTGAATACAGACTTTTTTCATAAATGCATCACAATGTCTTCACACATTCTATACGCGTGACAAAACAGGTCCACTGAAGAGGATATTGTGCATTCAAGGGCTTCTTCAGACATGACTAATACTGCATTTTATTCAGGAAACACTTGATTACATTCTGGTTTAATATCTAGAACAAGGTAATCTCCTCACAGACGTAGGTTGTCTGACAGTTGAGGTCCCAACTCTTCAGCAATAGCTGTGGAAACTCTTGCAGTCTATTGATGGTTGCCAAATAATAAAATAAGGTCCTCTTATCATGTGTAATAAAGACCAGACTTGATGTGTTTTAAACAGAGTAGGGACAGCCACTATCAAACCGTATGGCCATCCAATGGACTGAACTTTATGTTCCGAATTATCAGTCATAGCAAACTCATAATTCTAGAGGTTTACATACTTTATCCAACAAAGACATTCAATGTTGGATCTCTTTGTTCATTAAATGGATGAACAACTACATCATAACTATTTGCAGTATCTAATTTCTTGGGTACTTTTTTGACTACAGCTATTACTTTAATGAAGATCTGAACATATTTTAGGTAACATTCATGTAAAGATGTAAAGAATCGTGAAATAATAAAAGCACTGACAAAATTTTAAGTAGTAATGGCAAGGATAAAATAGAGAGAATGCAGAGTTACAAGGCACTAATAAGTATATATATACCGCTCAAAAGTTTGGGATCACAGTGAAATGTTCTTCCTTAACACAACAATGGACTGACGGGTCTCTAAAGAAAGTTGTTTCTTTCTGGTCATTTTGAGTCGGTCAGCAAGTCATCAACTGCTGATTCTTCAGATACTAAACTAACCTAGAATGTCGTTCTCCCTTTTATACTCACTTATTAGTAGAATGTTTTTCAGCTGTGCATCACAATTGAGCAAGAGTGTCTTAACAACCAATTAGCCCAACAACATCCTTAACTTGCATTGGCGGCCGTACCAGGAGATTTAGACAGAGGACTGAGAATTACTGATAATAGGACTATATGCAAAATAAGCCTTTGACAATACAAACATATTTATTCTTTAAAAATCATCTGATACACTTAAATAAATTGTGAAATGGACAATATTTTTTGTGAATTGCATGGAAATTGCATGGATTGCATGAAAATTGCATAAATTGTATGAAAATTGCATAAAATTTAATTCTAAAGTGATTCTAAACTTTTGAGCTGTGTATATATATATATATATATATATATATATATATATATATATATATATATATACACACAAACCATGGAGCAGATATTATTTGGTCATTCTCAGCACTACACTGAGGTGGTGGTGGTGTTACTGTGTGTTGTGCTGATATGAGCTGGAATTATATATATATATGGTTGTTGTAATACTGCTACACCTGGGTAATTTAGACTGCAGAATATCACAGTTTAGCATATTATACATAAAGCAAAAGCTTCTCAAAAACATTTTCATGCACTATACGAGCACAATAGGCAAATACTCCATAGTAAAGTCTTTCAATGGGACTCTAATATTAGTATAGTCTGATGGAAAATTTAATATAGTACATCAAGTGCTAACTTTCTCTCAACCACTCATTCTCCAGGGCATGAAGACACTGAACACTTTATTAGTTCTACGAGACATCAGATAGAAGTGCTTTTTCCCTCCCTAGGCTTACTTTATAAACTCAGAATTCATATCTAAGGTAATTTGCTAGTGTCATCCTGAACATTCCTGAAGATGTAAACACTTGTATATATCATGTAACAGAAATGATTGACGATCTTAAGAAATAAAGAGGATCTAAAGATAAACAGGATTTAATAATTTAGAAGGCATTAAATACATGTAGTGCATATGAATTCTATGTACTCACTTAGTCTTAACGAAACTGGAGGGAGCCTTTGCAAATGAACGCAAAGCTTTGACTTTGAAATCCAGCACGTTACACAAGTAAAAAGAGCTCAGTAAACAGATTCAGAAAACAGCAGTGCCTCGGAACTCTTGAATTTGACTGCTATCATGAGCTTTACACTTCAAAGGGAGAGGGTTTCAGAGGGTTCATGCATACATAGCCCTTAAAATGATTTTAGACCATAGCCTCACAGCTAGAGTTGTGCACTGGGTTGGATAATTAAAAGGGGAACAGGTTGGCAAGGAGCATGTTAGAGTTTTTTGACCACACTGCAGCGTAGTCTGCTAGTTAGTGAATGTCTTCCAACAATTTGTTTATTTGTCTTTATTTTACAAATAAAATTCAAATACATTTGTTCACTTCAACCATTTATTCATTAGAATTCCTGGCAATTAACTTAAAATATGTCAGTTCTTGGAATGTAACACTTAATATTGCAATAAACAGCTAATAAACAGCTGAATAACTGAGACAGGCCTGGCATTAAAGAGTTAATTTATTTTTTATTATTATCTAAAGCAGCTTGAGCTAAGGGGTCATGCTTAGCTGTTTAATGCTAAGGGGTTAAAGCTCTTCAATATGATTTACTAAAACAACTGCGTTCCAACTAACCTGTGGGATCCGGGTAGTAGTAGGTGGGCTGACCAGCTTGAGCTGCATGGCTGAGGGGTGAGGCTGATCTTTGGACGGGCATCATCATCCTGTTCTTGGTTGTAGGTTGCCTAGTTACAGCTCCCAGGCCCAGTTGAGGCCTAAGGGCCCTGGGTGAACGGTAGATCCCAGCTACATCTTGCGCTCCGTGCTGGCCACCCCTGGCCACCTGGAAACAGCAAGCCAAGCCAACGGCACATATTATGAATATAGACTGACTGTAAAACCAAGATGATGCAATTATATACTTGTATCAATACTCACCTCATGTATGTATCTGTCAGGAAGTTCTCCATGAAAACTTTCTGACTTTCCCACCAGTTTTTGAGGCATAGAGTGACTGGGAGGTCTGATTCCTGACACCATCAGACCCGGCGGCGAATAGTATCCGCCTTTTTGCACCTCCTGACGATATTTATCATATAGAACATTGGAGGAACTAAGCACTGGTGATCCTTTGGGCCCTCCAGCCTTCTGCTCTTTAGCAGCTGGTGAGCTGGTGTATGCTGTGAGCCTAGAGGGCAGAGTAGATGTTTCGTATGGACCCTCCACAGCGTGTGGCTTTGCCTGAGGGCTCTTACGGACAGAGGTAATGATTTTTGGACGGACATTTTTAGGCTTTTGAGGAGGGGAAGCTTTCTGGGGAGAATCTGTTTTAGCTGATGGTTGAGGGAGGATGGGTTTTGGGATGCCAGTACTGAGATAGCTTTTACTTGGTGGCTTTAGACCACTGGTACCCCTTAGGGGAGAGCCAGTAGGATCCTGGCTTGATGCTCTTATGCTGGCTGTCTTTGCTGGTGAAGACGGTAGCCTTCTTCTTGGGGATCCGGTATTTTTAGGAGACGGAGGAGGAGCAGGACTCGACGGATTGCACCACGGTTTTCGCCTTTCTAGGCTGGATGGGCTAGAACTGCGAGTTGTCTCAAAAGATGCCTGCTTCTGGTACAGTTTGGGTTCAGTTACTGTGCACTGAGTAGGTGTTCCCTTTGAATCTGGCTTGGAGGATTTATGATTTATGCCAAAAGTTTCTTCACTTTCGGATGGCTTACATTTTAGGTCTTGATTGGAATCTTGAGGAATCTTGGTAATTAAAAGAGACTGTTTGTTCCCTGACCCAAATGTCGGGCAAGGTTTTTGCTGCTCTTCAGTGTTTTTTGCATCTGGATGTCTGCATTCTTCCCTAACTATAGCTTGTTCTTGATTCCCAACACTGTCCTCATTGGCATGCCCTTCTTCTTTGTGCTCATTGTTAGCATTTGTGATGCTTGGCTTACATTCAATTATGCCATTTCTCAGCTGACCTGAAGTTTCTTTGCCTGTTAAAACATTTTCAGTCGGCTGTTTTTCTTGTGCTTCTAAAAGAGGTTCCTCAGGTAAGGTGGTAGTGTTAAGATTGAGATCAATGTGAGTTCCGTCAGCAGGAAGAGAACCCCTGCTTTTATCTGACATCGTCAAACATGACTGTGAGGCAAAGGTGAGGTCCTCTGAGACTGTAACGTAAGGTCCTGTTTGTGTAGGCCAAGACTCTGTTTGGGTTTGACCTGCGTTTTCTAGGGCACTTGCGAGGCTTCCTCCAAAACTGGACATTGTGGAGTGACAAGATACAAATACATCATTATCAGAGCTGACCTCAGCTCCAGCTAGGCATGTGTCCACCTCTTTGCGGATGAACTTATGGGAAACATTGTCTTGCTCCTTTGTGTCATCTTGGGAGGTCTCGTTCTTACTAGCATCTTGTGGGTCCTCAGCTTGAGCGATGATGGTAGAAGGCCTTCCTGAGATGTCTTCTGCATCTCCACCATAACTATCCTCTGCGTCCACCAGGTATGCCTCCAGTTCTTGGCATTCCAACATCTCAAATTCTGCCAGTTCTGGGTCATCATACTGAGAGTCTGTTCCCCAAATGATGATTTTGTCCTGTTCCTCAGTGTGAGACACAAAAGAGGTCTCCTCCAGAGTTCTACCATCCCTGCTTTGGATCTGATTGGCATTGGTATCTCCATCAAGAGAATCCTCAGTGCACCTGTTGTTATTTCGGAGTTCCCCATGGCTTTCCTGGAAGGTAGATCCAACAGGTCCAAGCTTGTCACTCATGCTCATGTTTCATTAAGATTCCTGGTCTCTATCCTCTCATGGCTGTCACATCCATTTCAGCACCATTTTATTTGTGGGACTCTTCACAAGCACTAGCCAAGAAAACACACTTGCATCTTTCATACGGAGGAAGGAACTGCTGCACCTTGGCAGACATCAGGGGCTGTTATTCTCAACCTGCTGACAAGACAGGAAAAAGAAAAAGTCATATTAAGCCAAGGGCATTCTGATACTAGGTCACAGTATAGATGACTTCAACACAAAGCACAAAGCCAAATATAGAAGAGGCTACTTTTCTGGAATGTTATCACTATAATGTACTACAACACCAGAAGAAAGCTTCAATGTTTATATCAGGGTATTTCACTTTTACACCACTGACGTTTACACAAATCATGCTTTAAGCCATCCTCATGAGCAGCTATGGAAACTGAATCCGACTCCTTCTCATGTACACATGTGCCACACAGGAATACGGAGGCTACAGATAACACTTGTGATGTACAAATAATCAAAATCACAAGTATAATCTGTAGCATCATAATGGTAGCTGTACAATGAAAAACACGTTTTCTATTTTTCTTGATTTCTATTTTTCTACGGCAGTAAAACGCAGCAGCTGCTGTGCACATTGTGGGAAGATTTCACATTGAATGGACCAATAGAAGTGCTCCAAAATTCTGGTTCCATTGACTTACATTGTAAGAAAATTCCTTGTTGCCATTTGGGAAATACTTGTTTTTCATTGGACAGCAACGATATGCTTGTGTGCATGCATGCGAAAAGGAGTCAGAATTAGGCATATTACTAGCAAAGACAATATCAGGCAATGTTGACCTACAGGATTTGATTACAAGTGGCTCTCAAGGTTTATTTCACCTGAGGTTAAGAAATATTGACCAAACTACAGAACTTTGCAAGACTGGGATGCCACAAATAAGGTTACAGCCTACATCACAATCTTGCCTGAATAACCGTGGCAGGGATGACCACATATTGCTGTCAGGTTTTCGTTGTTTTCCCTTTAATCGCGTCTTGCATCTTTTTATCTCTTTTAGCTCTCACCACTGAGGAAAAGCCACTCTTGTAAATCTCAGACTAATGTAGTTTGGCGAAAGAGCTCCTTTTTTTCAAAGTTAAATAACACTATAGCAGGCGTTCCTGGTCCAGAGTGATGATGACAGAGATGCTATTCAACCTATTATAATAATTTTTAAGCTATTATTTTACATCCATCCATCTATCCATCTATTATGCTGCTTAATCCCTCTAGTCGGGGTCACAGGAGGGCTAGAGCCAATCCCAGCGTCATCAGGCGAAGGCGGGGTACACCATGGACAGTTTGCCAGTCCATCGCATAGCACTCACACCACTCATGCACTCACACCTACGGGCAATTTAGAGTGACCAATCAACCTATCATGCATGTGTTTGGACTGTGGGAGGAAAACAGAGTACCCGACCGGAAGAAACCCACTCAAGCACGGGGAGAACATGCAAACTCCACACAGAACGGCCCGGACCGGGGATCAAACCCGGATCGTTTTGCTGTGAGGCAACAGTGCTAACCGCTACACCACTGTGCCGCCCTGTTATTTTACAATATTTTACCATTGTTACATAATGTTGCTATAAATGAGCAACAAATCAGAAAGGTTTTTTTTCTATTGCTAAATTGTCCATGTGGATAGGTTGTGAAATATAATTATTATATCATCTGACAGAGCAAAATAAAGCAACACATGCTTTATTGTAGGCCTAATATAAGTTGTATCTGCTGCTAGGTACGTGCTTGCTTTCAATAATCTTAACTATGATTAAATTCAGACTCCAGTGATGGCTGCAAAGCCTGTTGAGCTAATGCGCCTATTTATAGTAGTTACAACACCATGACATCTTCCCTATCGGCAATTTTCACATCACACTACCATAACTGCTGTGCAGATGTATGAACTGCACTGTAGAAGGAAAATGCACTGTGGAAATCTTGTGTGGACCGTTTTCTGAAAGCATATCACTCTTTGTGTATATTGCATGTTGAGTCTATCTCAAAGCTGGACAGCGCCCACAAACCACAGAACAGAATGCTTGGTCTTCAGTTTTCCCCAGCAACAAGGCTGGTTCCAGAACCACACCAGTATGAGGCCATTCCCTGAGGTAAAACCACACTCATGTCCTGTGAAGGTACAGATTTTCAGGAGAAAAAAAACAAACCAGGTGTGCAAATCAACCTGATTCATAGCTTCTGCTCTAGGTAAGGTGATAATTTTAGATTCTTTACAAAACGTCTTGACACACTGAAATAGACTGCATTATGTATCCCATATCACAGGAAACTACATTTTCTCAAATCAAAGCAGTTCATGAGGAACATAAACGCTGCTAAAGTTTCAAAACATGCCATTCATGCCTCAGTCCATGCACTCCTTGTATAAATCAGTCTGATCTGAATTTATTTGTTGAGACACATGGCAAGATGGCAACTTTACAGGATAACATTCATTACTTAACTCTTTGACACACAAGCTAAACAAACCCCTTATTGTCCATTACATGGGTCAAACATGACCCCATATTCATTTCCTAAGTTATTTGATGTATTGCTGAGTATCTCTTTGGTATATCTTTTAAAATCTGTTTATTTCATTATTTAATGTTCTACCTGTTCATTAGAAATCTTGTTTTTGATCATTATTTAAATTCTTATTTATTTACTTCATGAACAAAAATAGTTTTTGTAAATATGCTCCTGACTATAGTTCCTATCAAATTCCATAATGAATAGATATGCCTCAGTTTTGACCCATGTTGTGTGTTAGAAGGGCGGTGATAGGGCGTAAGAAGGGTGATGATGTAGTCCCAACAATGTCAAGAGCAAATCTATGCCCCTGCTCTCACTATTTAAAAAACTATTTGAATAGATCAGATAATGAATTTCATTAATGTCCAAAAAAGGTATCTTCAGATTTGGTGATTTGTACATTCTGGCATAATTTGAGTTGAGCAGCTGTCCTTTATTTAGAGAGAGAAAATCACGATGATTTGACCAATAGCAAATACCAAAATTGCTTTGAACAACATCCCTTTACACTGACCTACATTGAAAGCAAAGCACATTTTTACAGGCTCCTGTGTCGCTTCAATTTTGGAGATCCTTTTTTTTTCCTGTGGACAGCGACAATTTACTCTCCAGGGCCTCATTATTGTTTCATTACTATATCTGTTCTGCTAGATTTCACCAATTATCTTGTTCTGCTTTTCATTCAGAGTCCAAATTCTAACCTACTTGCTCTGCTCTATCCTACTTTCTTACTGTGGCTGTAGTGATATTTTATCATTCTTAAGTCTGGGTTTTATGGTCATCTCCAGGCAGATATATATCATAATTATACCCACATATTTGTACATGCAATAAAATATTCATGAACTTAATGAAGTGCACTTGAGTATTAGCATATTATTAATGCAGTATCACAGCTGTTATCGTGTAGTTGCTGTGGCTGGTTGCCAACATGAAAAATGATTCTTTGAATTGCTTTCTCTTATTCTTACTGACTTGCATTTTTTTCTTATATAAAAAACTAAACTGTTTGTACATAACCATTCTGCTATAAATAACATCAATGCACAGACCAGATGTTCAGATTCTGTTCAGACTATGCCAAAGAAAAAGTAATCATATATTTGCGTGCCTTGAAGGTACACAGACGAAGAGTGTAAGTGTTTAGACTAATTAAAATATACAGTGAAATATAGCGGTAAGATCAACTGAATTACGACTGACAATGAACAGCATCATTTGGAAACAGCTTATACAACAAACAGAATCATTTTACAGCTTGACTGCAGTAATAGAAAGACCAATGTCAAGCAATTACAGATGCTGCCTAACCGCCCTGTCAGTCACACATGACTGATATTGTCATTTTCAGGTCAGCAGCTGACATCTAGACTTTAGGTACTCATCCTAAAGAGCCTCTAAGGTGCCTTAGAAATATGCTGCTTGCCACAGATTATAACTCAGACAAGATTAGTTTAGAAATCATAGATGTTTTTGTCTCAGAAGAAGGTGATGATGTAGAATGAACATCTAATGCTACATACGATGAAAAGCTTTTTGGAGTGTGTTTTCCAGACCCCCAAATTTCCCCACTCAACACCCACTACACACAGACAACTTTGTACTTGACCTACTTTTACTACAAGGGTCCAGTGGTCCTACAGTTAAAACCTTTAAAGCCTCTACAGAGCTTCCACCGACCCAGAAAGATTCCTAGCATTACAAAAATCAAAGGTACTTCTATGGTAGCCAATGGAGCCAAGTGGAGAGGTATCTTGTTTTTGGTCCGTCTACGTTTCCGGCAGTGTAGAGTTTTTCAAAACAATGATTTACATTCTCAAAGTTTTATTTAGCATCTCATAATAATTACTATTTCTTTAATTTTACATATTTTTTTGTGATTAAGATAAAATCCTGACATATTGATTTCAAATATTTGTGGTTGTTTAAAGGAAAAAAGTTGTTATTTTGGCACACTGAGTTAAAACAGATTTACAGATTAGGAATTACTTTAAGACATTAACTCAATATTTCACATGTCATTTTTGACACAGAATGTCAGTTTTGAGAAAATAACTCAACAGTAAGTCAGCAATTTTTTTGAGAAGACAGGTTACTACTTCAATATATAAAAGTAAATATTTAGAAGATTTCAATTATGTGTAATTTGATAATTACTTTAATTTGAGTTATTTATATTTTTCCACAGTGAGTAAACTAAAAAAAACTCCAAAATGTATATTAAACCAAAATGTTAACATAGAATGCAATTATTTTGAAATTGTATGTTACAATACAATTACTTAATTACTTTAAGATATTAAGCCCAATATTTTACACAAAATGTTATTTTGAGAAAAGAAGTTATTCTTCTGACATAGTTATTCAGTCACAAAACAGGTAATTGCTTCAAAATATTAAGTCATTAAGTTGTTTTGTAAATACATCACAATTTCAAGATAGCCAGACATCAGAACTTAAATACTGCTAATATGCTAAAAAGTGATGCATTGAATACACTGAATCTAAATGTGTCTAAAATATATCACACCAACACAATTTTGTATTTAAGGTTACTTACTTTTGTGTGGATGTAATATGTAATGTAGAGAACATTTCAGAGTCCAACATTCATTTGGACCAAAAGGCTGCAAAGATTTTTACACAGGATGTACAGTCAACAACCAAACCAACTAGAGCACATCTGCATAGACTCCAAATAACAAACTGCAATCTTTTCCATCGTTTTCGTCAGTGGGAAACATGCAATGAGCAGTTGAACTACACATATTGGCATGTTTGCCCTTTGATGTTTTGGCTGCCTACAAATATTTGACAAACAGCTCTTTGCAAAATGACCCATGTACAAAAGCATAGTTGGCATTTGCTAATTGCTTTCTTCGTTTTAAAAACATTTTTTGGAAAATCAAAAGCTGGCATGAGACTTGTTTTCTAACTGGGAGCAACAGGATGCAGACCAAACAACCCCATCCCTTCCACACAGGACTGGCTTTCTGCAAAACAACTATTTCTTACATATTTACTACTGCTATGTAATACCGAGACGACCTAGGTGGCATGTGAACTGGCAACAGCTTTTATCTCTGATCTCTGACACAACCATGACAGTCGATATGTCCCACACTAAATACAATAACAGGGGAATTCAACAACTGTTCCAAAACAAAGTCATTCAGAGAGGTATAAAGTAAAGTGATTTGTTATAGAGAAAGTTATAGACTCTTCACAGTGGTGGTGATAGGAACCAGATCATAACGTCTACAGCACAATATAGCCTTTATGGACCCCTGTAACCTATATTCCTTTATGGACCCCTTCCCCATGAACTGACTAAAACAAAAAGATTAAAAGCAATGTCTCAGACATGACTTTTTGAGAAGAAGCTTTTAGAGGCCAGATATTTGATTTACCATTATAAAATTCTGACTCAGCAAAGTTCTCTGGAACAAAGTGATCCACATCAAAACACTCTGACTTTGTTTACATCATAAATATTATGTCCAATATCTGAAAATATGGTTTCCCTATAGAGTCAACAGTTCTCACTGCACAACTGCTCTGATATGTCCTCATGCTCTCGTCTTCTTGGCGCCACTTACATTTTTTTGCACATCAATACAGCAAAAAAAAAAAACTCCTCTGTAGAGCACTGGCTGTCCCTGAGCACCAGATTCACACCACCGCCCCAAATGTGACACACTAATATCTCAATGCTGGCTTCTTCTTGGAATTTCCATTCTATTGTGCTAAAAAGCTTTCTGTTCATTATTATGAAAATTATCAAAATAAGCAATGAGGTTTTTCAACATAACTGAAAATTATGTAATATTCTGAAAACTACTGAATATTTTAGGAAGCACTCATACAGGTGGCTCAAGGAGTTCAAGGACTTTTTCATTATTTTTCATTGATTCTTTATGTTGGTGATGAGAAATATGTTCGTTTTTCAAAAGCTGTCACATTTCATGTGTACTGGACACAGAATTTTATTTTTTATGCTTTCCAGTACTTTCCACATATTATTTTTACACTTATTATTTTATTTATTTTGGAGCAGAGATGATGTTAGTACGAATGAGAAATTAACATCAGCTTCATCTAATCTCTCTTCACTGTACAAGACAACCAGCAAGTTTTAATCCTAATGACTCTAAGGATCTCACAGTAACCAGCACCAAAACACTACAATGTAACAAAAAACAATTAAATTGTCCTGAAATGTTGAGTTATTTAAACAAATAAAAAAATAAACACTAACTCTTAATAATTTATAATATATACACTCAATATCAACTCAAAACTGCTGTACATTGTTTACTGTATGGACTATTTGGGCTTTTCTGACGTTTAGTTCCAGCGGTTTTCACAAAGGGTGTGCTAAAAGCTATCTTTCTCTGGGAGGGTGAGCTAAAATATAAAGTTTAACTTGAAGCCTTTAAGTGGCCTACGTGAGTCCAAAAGTAAGATGGGCCTTCACTGACATGAGTAGTGATGGAGAGATTGGAGGCTGCAGTCATGAATCAAATGAATCACATGCATCTTATTTTCAGTTTAGCAGCGATCCAAACATTAAACTAATGCAGTGTGAAGACCCAAGAAAAATACCAACTAAATTTACCACGCTGTTCATGAAAAATGAATGGTGTTTATGTTTGCTTGAATGAGTTACTAGACTAAGTGTTGGACTCCATGTAGACAAAAGTCATTAATTTGATTCAGCCCAAAGGCAGTTTGATGTATTGTCTGAATAAACTGGAGAAACTGTTCTGTTCCATATCCTGTATTTGTGTTGAATGCGATTATTTCCCCTGAGGCGCACATATGACATTTGTGAGGATTTATGTGGCAAAAACATGCCTTAGAATCAGATCTGATGTCTTGTTACAACTGGCTCATCTTAACTCATCTGCTGCTTAACATCTTAACTCATCTGCTGCTGCACAGTGTGTTGTTTATCCTCTAGTCCAGTGGTATTTAATTAAGAGTTCAGTAAGGTCCACCTAGAGGAAATTTCCTCAGGCCAAGGTCCGGACCGTCATCATTTCTAACGTGTGTTATGATTCAGTGCTGTATCCTGTTTACTGAAGTAGCCTAGTATGAGCATCTTATACCATCAGCTACTGAAAAACCAACACATCACACATACCGTTCAGTATATTTCAGTATATTTACTGTTTAAATGCTGAACTGAAATGCTTTTTAATGTCTTTAAGTGAAAACAAGACATACATTTAAAATGCTTTTAAAAAGTGCATCATAAAGTGTTTATTTATAATAAAAAAATGGAAATAAAATGTTTAGTCTTGTTAACTGGGTTTTACAGCTGAACAGTTTATCTCCCTCCAGTGACGTGTGATTTCACTCATTTCAGCTTAGAATTATTACAGGATTATATCTTATTCAGTTTTTGTTTTACCTTCAATATCATGGGCCAGGTTTATCAGTCAATACCAGCCGGCTAACTATACCCATTCTTGGATCAGTGCTATCATTAGATCAGCGTGGGAAACGCTCGTCCTGGAGGCCCAGATTCCTGCACAATAACTTATCAGTTAAATGGAAGGTTTTTTTGAAATGTTGGATTAACTACCAAGCTGAGCTGGACCCTCTTGTTGCTCTAGATCAGGGGTTTTCACCCTGCAGTACAGCAAATAATCTTGGGGGAGAGGGGTTGGGTGGGTACAGAATAAATGTTTGTCATTTAATAAATGTTTGTCATTTAATATTTCATTAATTCCATAACCCAGCCAGGCAATTACAGAGGTGCCTCCCTGAGACACATAATACAGCTGTGCACTCCACTGTCAAGCTCCTGGTCAAGAGAACCTCACTGAAACTGCCACAAGCAGCTCTTTAAATTAAAAAAGTCATATTTCTGGATAGAGTTGCGTACTGGATTATATTCATGATGAGTGAGTGGACTATTTATAACATACAGCTCCTGCTCTGTTAAGCTTTTGGCTCTTTGTTTATTATCATTTGCATAAATGGTTGTGTTGGACAGGAAGGGTTTTCACAGCCTACAGTCCATTCATAAATTTATTATGTGTCACTGTGTGTGTGAATGTTTGCTGCTGCCGTGAGATATTAGTCTGCGGCCTGCTGTAATTAGCCGTTATTATGCAGGAGGGTCCATGTCTGAGGGGGTACAGGACTGTAAAAAGCTCAGGAACCACTGCTTGTGATGATACCCATGATGTAAAAGCATACGAGGATGGCATTCACCATCAGCAACAACATATTATCATATTGCCTGTATATTTGTCATCATAGGGTCCTTTAGAATTAAGGTCACACATATTTTACAGTCTCTAACATGTGTTACATGTCCACAGCTGTGATAACATCCTATCACCCTTGAGAGCCAAAACATGTATATCTTTCCACCCACTGCCTCAAAGGTCTGATATGTAGCCCTGCTGGTGCTCTGTTAGGGCTACAGTGCCAGAACTGCTATAGAACTGCTAGTACTAAAAGAGGCACAGCTAGCACAGGCAGAGGAAGAGTCATCAACCAGTTAAAAATGGATCTTCTGGAGCTGGACAGTGTTGTGATGCCTCACTCAGAGAAGATAATGGACGCTGCTGGCCGCAGAAAAACATGACTGGCAAGGTGACACATGATCAGTTCAGTTTTGTCGCACTTCCACAGCAGTCTCTCACAAAGTACAGCAGATTGGCCAACTCCCCAGTTATTACACACTCTTAAACCTAGAATGCCAGATTTACTTCCATACTAATCACAGTGAAATTTTTCCAGAACCCTTCTATACAGTGAGCGAATACACGCCGGCCTCATTTACTCTGGCAGTGTCTCTGCGGTCAGTCTAAATTTTCATCTACCATCTGTCTCGTGATCCCTGTGTATCACATACGTTGCGTTCCGTTAAAAAAAAAGCATGCTGATGAATCCCAATGAAGCAAACGTGATAAATCTCACTGGCAATGTAAATCTGCTGTCTGTGGTAGTCTGTGCTCATACTCATCAATGTTTAGTTTTAAATGCTATCAAAAAAACTGAAAAAAACAAAGATCAGGCATACACAGACATGGGAACTGTGTTAGCACATCCTGTACACATGTAAATACGGTATTATTTTAATTTATTTATCTATTTATTTGCAATCTAAAATCTGCATGGGGCACATTTTATATTTTATTATCATTTATTCCAATATATTAAATTCTGCTTATAAACAATGATTGGGAAATAAAGTGACAGAGGTTTGTTCTCTGTAGAGGAAGTGTACATTCATTTTCACTTTGTCCATTGTCCATGACATTTGATCAGGGGTGCCCACATCAGTATATATAGTATGTTTTAAGATCAATACATCCGCCTTATTTAGTACACAACATCTTTAGTAGGTCTGTTAAGGTCCTTTAATAAGACTGTACTGCCACATTTATATTATACTCACAGGAGATGCAGATATGCAAAACAGGTGGGACGACAGCGGCTCACTACTCATAATCATAACTACCAATTTCATTCATATTACTTTAACTTTGAGTGTTGGATATGATAGAACATCAGCAGAGACTGCATGCAGCATTTCCATTGTTAATTCAGTATGGGGTATGGGGGACTGTGCACATTAGGTTTCACCCTAGTCACCCTAATTGTATTAAAAATAGTTGGTTAGTAAGAGGGGCCAACCAAAGTGCTAACTGGTGTTAGTGGATGAGTACACATTTCTATTAATCCAGTAATGCTGGGACATTGGCTACAGGCTACAGAAGTGTGTTTGGTTGACTGTGGATATGTACATTAACCCTTTAATGCACAACCTGGATCAAAAAGTGACCTGACTGAGATTTTATTTTGTATATATTTGCAGTAAATTCATTTGATCATTAAAGCTTCCATGAATTCCTCAATTAACGTTTTTTTTTGATCATCACAAATCCTGATTTCAGTTTTATTTGTTTCTCTTTTTAATAAAAAATTTTTTTGTATCACTGACCTTCTAACACACAACCTGGGTCAAAACTGACCCCCTATGTATTCACATAAAATCTGATAGGAACTATTGACATTTGTAAACATTTACAGTCAGGATCATATTATTAAAAACTGTTTTTGGTTATGAAGTAAATACATAGGAATTAAAACAAGATGAAAAACAAGGTTTTTAATGAACACTTGGAATATTAAATAATGAAATAAACTTTCAATAGATGTAGCAAAGAGATACTAAATACATAAAAAAAACATAGAAAATGAATACGGGTCAAGCTTGTGCATTAGTAGGGGTTAATATCAAAAGGTGCTTTTATCGGAATGGGATAACAAGCAATATGACTGATTTCATTTAACTTGGATAAATACTTTAACTAAAACACTGCACTGCAAAATGATGCATCTCAAAAACACCTTAAATCAGCTTTTGTCCTGTTTCAGGCATTACAGTATGCTTTGCTAACAGAACAGAACGGTATCTGTAGCATTCCTTGCAACCACTCAGTAAACCCACTCAGAACAGCTCGGATGGCCGTCTGTTACTTGCAAAATAGGAGAGCATTTTATTTCTGCTCCGTCAGCAATAGTAATGAAGGTCAATCAATCAGCCCTAGCAGCCAATCCTCCACAGTGCAGTTCCTCTGTGGTCAGAGATTTTAAAGGGCATCCTGCAGGACAGCACTGGAGACTACGCACTGTGCTACACTGTGATTCCAATTAGAATGTACAACTTAAGTCATATCATCTGATCAGTACCAGCAAACTGCCTGTATAAGAATATCCTATCACAAATAAGTCCCTTAACCTGACACGGAACGGTTTTACCGACTGGTTTAAGACCAACTTTATTAAGCCGTGTCTTACAGCCCTGAGCATAACAAAAAATCTGACCCAGTTTCTAAGAATTTGACTCCAATGTACTGCCAATTACGTTCTAAGTCAGAGCAGATAAAATAAGTAAACCAAGGTGCACATTTCAGTCACCGCACATTCTTTGAAGCCAGCAGGAAAACATCAAGAGCATCACTCATGCCTTTAGATCAATACAACCCAAGAGGGACCAAAATGGTGCTTCACCAGGGATTCCTCATTTAGAAAGAGAGAAAATAGGAGCTCTAATTTCCAGGCGACAAGCAGAGAGAGAGAGAGAGAGAGAGAGAGAGAGAGAGAGAGAGGGAGAGAGAGAGAGAGAGAGAGAGAGAGAGAGAGAGAGAGAGAGAGAGAGAGAGAGAGAGAGAGAGAGAGAATTAAGGCAGTAGATTGATATTCTGATTAGGGCTTCACGATATAGACAAAAATACCAACTGCTGTAACTAAGAAAAGGAAACAATTAGCTAATTAAACAACTAAGCTGTTTTTTAGAATAATGGACTGACCAGCCTAAAGTTCACTGAAAGTGTTTGGGATTACTTGGAATGTGGTAAGCAGAGAATACAACTCTTTTCTAAGTCTGATCTTTGGAGGTGTAGAAAAACATCTCTGCAGATTTCTTTGAATAACTGAAAGCTAATTGTGCAAAAAGAATGAAATAATAATACGGTGCAGACGATAAACACTGAATTATTTCATTGCTGTAATTTTCTCTTCCCTGATCGTGAAATAAAATGTATGGCTGTACATGATGGTTGGTGTCTGATCCTAGAGCCTTTGTTGCATTTCACAGTTATCAGTATTGAAAACACCACTAAAGCAATAACAACTAAGAAATTATGGCCAATTAACACAGCAGTCATAAAGCAGTTTAGCTTCAAGTGACCAGACTTCCGTCAATCAAACCAGGGTTATTGTGGGATTTGTGGCTCTTTCGGTTTTAGAAATAAAATCAAATAGCCAGGGTCCACGAGAAGAGATTCCTTTACCACAAAGTAACTGCATGAGTACGTAATTCACATTAAATATTTTGGCAGCAAAAAGAGACTCATGACTACAGCAAACACTGCCTATAGCCAGACCCTAAACACACCCCTGGGCTAGCTCCAGTCTCAGAGATACAGAGATAGCTGCAATCAACATCTGTCATATGTCATATATGGAGGACTAAAAAGTGATATAGTTTAAAAAATGATACACTATTTGTAGATTGCATTGTAGCCCACTGTTTCCTACATCCAAAAAGACTGTATCACCAGCTAGTATAGATCAAGTCCTGCAACCCCACCCCAGCTTTTACCATGCATCTTAAAAAGATGTTTGTGACAATGTTTTGAACTCAACTGACACTGAGCTAGCTTCTGGTGGAGTTTTACACAGCACTGTTCTCTGAAACTAGACGTGCATGTGAAAAGAGTGGTTATTAGATAGCAGAACCCCCTCTATTGGCCTAAAAAAGCATAATGCAAGACGTCTGTCCATCTGCTCTGCTGCCACTTCTTTTTTAGGACTTTCTTTCTCATGAGTTTTAAACTCACAGTTAAAAACGTGGGGGCATTTCTGGGGACAGCTCCAGTAAGAGACAGGCCACCAAAAACTGGGATTGTCCCCAGAAAATGGCTTAGCTGATCATATATTTTCTGGAACAAGGGTAAGCTACCTGCCTTCTTTCTATAGCAACAGTGAAATACTAAATCCAGATGTCATTGTGAACTGCTCCCATAGCTCTGCCTCCAATGTCTCCAATATTTATCATGGTCCATTTCATAACGTGTGATGCCGAGCAGAATTTTAGGAAGTCAGTGCAATCCAACTAAAGACTGGCTATGATTGGTGTTATAGCCAGAATGAAGGTGTAACAGCATGTATATGTGGGCATCCACTTCACAGCAACAATAGCAACAATAGCATTAAACAGCAAAGCTCGGCTGCTAAAGTTAAATATACCACTGTAATGGTCGGTAATTGGATCCATCCTGAATGCATTAACCCAGTGTTTAAAGTAGCCAGTTGAATATAGCCAGATCTCCTAAGGGGGGATACAAGGGATTCTAAGAATTGGCCCAAATGGAGAGGGTATAACTGGTATCCTTATGCAGGATCTGCCCAAAGGATCTGGATAGTGCTAAGTACTAATCATCTTATAACAGCAATTACATGCATTTATGAAAGCCCAGCCATTCTAGTAGTAAAGCTGTCCTCAAACAACTCACTTACCTTTTACTGCATTCTACTGAGCTCATGATACGTCCATCCACTCTTGTTCTCAGTGCTTTTAGCTGCTTCCTGTCTCGCTCATAGCCTTCTGTCAAACTACAACTGATTGAGAGAGAGAGAGAGAGAGAGAGAGGGAGAGAGAGAGAGAAAACCAGAGAGAGAGAGAGAGAGAGAGAGAGAGAGAGAGAGAGAGAGAGAGAGAGAGAAAGGTCATACTGATTCATGCTGAAGTCTGGTTCTGGCACTGAGGATTCTTGTTACATGCCATATTTTGTTGCTGCACCCGCTGATCATAGCGTGTGGTTCCTCTTTAGCTTTCCGTCTTTCACTTCAGTTTAACACGTTTGAAGGCCCTTCTTCTCCTAAAGCTGCTAACGCTGTCAGAGGCATGACGTGTGAACAGGGAATGACTGCTATAGTCATTAAGATGCTAAAAATCCGCCCCTTCCCCCATTACATATTCAGAGCATGCCTGCTGCACCTGTTCCCTAATCACAGCAGCTAACCTACAGGGGACTTGGATTAGACAGTCACGTTACATCTGTGTTTCTCTTTGAGGGTCTGTTCACATTTCACTTGTACGTCACACAAATACACGTGCATTTTTTCACAACGATTCGATTCTCATGAATTATGATTCTTCACAAGACGATTCATTCACGAGATATCCCAGTTATGCAGATATTTTAATATGATTCAGATTGATATTCAAAATATAATGAATACACAAGCACGAAACATTTTCATGTTTGAAATGATTATGATATTTTCATTTGGTCAAAAATCCGGCAGCATCACTATTTTTTAAGGGATATTCACACACAAGGGAATCGACATCCAATTTTTTCCCTGCCATATGCATCCACATATCTGCCAAATCTGTTGAAAGGGGGGCGGTCATAGATATTTTACTCAGCAGTATTATGTCAATACATAAATGGCAAGTATTTCATTACGTTTATATTAAATGTAAAATAAGGTTTGTATGCTAGTGTTAGTCTGTCGACCTGACAGTCTCATTTTGTGCAATGAATGAACTGAGATAAACAGACTGAAAACCTGTTATTGACAAAGTCTTAGTTTGGGGACAAAATTTGCAGTTGAACAGATATCAAATAGCATATACTCAGCATAGCATAGCACAATGCAGACATTCAGCTCATACATCTTAATACTGTGCTGTATCAGTTTTTCTCATCACCCCGTGTGTCAGCTTTAATATCAGTATTGGCAGATACGCACAATTAAAAGATTGGATATCGATTCAGTGTATACCTTTTAAAGTAATGATATTGTTCAATTTTTGACCAAAAATTTGTTTTTTCAAGCACATTTATTTCAATATTATTTTAATTTAGTGGATTATTATGTATATATGTGTGTATTCTACTCTACTATATTCTATTATATACTATTTTATGAAGGTATCATAAAAATGGGTAACTTTCCTGAAAACAATTACAAAATGTAAGTTAAACTGAATATAGATATTTAATTTCTCTGTTCTGAATATCAATCAATTCATTATCTTCTGCTTTATCCCACTAGTCTGGGTTATAGGGGGCTGGAGCCAATCCCAGCGTTATAGGGTGAAGGCAGGGTACACCATGGACAGGTCGCCAGTCCATCGCATGGCCAACATTCACTCACTCACACACTCACACTTACGGGCAATTTAGAGTGACCAGCTAACCTAACATGCATGTGTTTGGACAGTGGTAGGAAACCGGAGTACCCGGAGGAAACCCACTGAAGCACTAAATATGTATTCTCAATACCAGTTTAAAATAAGAACTGAGCACATATTGCTTAACATATACATAATAAACATAACAAATAATATATAATAAATTCATCAGAATAAATTCTGTTACTCATGAATTAATTGATTTAAATCAGCACCTTCCCACTGATGAAGCACACCAATGTCTTTTTAAATCAATGCTCTCTAATATCTTAGCTTGAGCAGTGATAGTGAGAGCAGTTCCCGCTCACTCAGCTCTCTGATCTGGAGTCCTCATGAAATATTAACTCAGCAGAACACAGGCCGCACCCCTTTTCCTCTCCAGCCAACCCTCATCACCATTATCTGAGCAGAAAAAAAACAAAACAGCTTCAGAAGCCAGAATAACTAATAGGTGTTTTTTTGCAATATGACCATACAGGACACAGATGGAGGTTATGTAGACCTTCATAAATAATACATTACATCTCTAATAATCACACTTAGCTCATACATTACATATGTTGCTCAAATCCTACTGTATTATGGGTTCTGGAAGTAGCAAACTATGCTGTATAAAGTATCATATATAACTGTATATAATCATTGTCTTTAAGCAGTATATGCATTAAAAATAAGCCTTTAAAGACAATCTGTAGAAAACAGCAATGTGTTAAATGATGCATGCAGTGTGTTGCTCTGCTCCCAAACTGTTTATAATAAAAAGTGCACCAGGGAATTAAAAATAAAACTTAAAGCATAGTATAAACCCCAACCACACAAGAGCAAGTGCAGTATCAGTCTATCCTCAGCAATAGTGCTGTTAAAGTTCTTTGTGCCAGTGTAACTTCCTCTCTGTGGCTCTCTTTGGGGAACACTGCTGAATTTCTCCTTATTGCACCACAAGCTAACAGCAAACACACAAACCAGACTACAGCTCTGAGTTTGATCAGAAACAGAAACAGATATTCTGTTGTACGATCAAGTTGTGAATGGGCCTGCTGCCAACAAACTCAATTTCTGCTCAGTGTATGCAAATCAGCTCATACGTAATGCAAGAATGTCAGGCAGCGTTGTTAGCGCTGAGACAGGCTCATTAATTATGGGTTCAATTTACTCATTAAGTTAGATTCAGAGAAATACAAAGGCAAAACAATGCAGCATGAAATACAAGAATAGTACGTCTCTTTACTAAAACCGAAGCAGATCATGTGGTTTAGACTTTAGAAAATGTCTTCACAGCTACAACACTGCTAGTTTATATATTGTACATTACAAACCCACCTCTTTGTATCTACACTGATTGTCCATTATATCAGCTCCACTGATTATATAGGAGCTCTTTGTAGTTCTACAAGCACAGACTGTAGTTCATCTGTTTCTCTGTATACGTTATTATTCCCCTTTCACTCTGTTCTTCAATGGTCAGGACCTCTACAGGACCACCACAGAGCAGGTGTTATGTGGGTGTTGGATTGTATTCAGCACTGCAGTTACACTGATTGATTGATGTGGTGGTGGTGGTGGTGTGTTAGTGTGTGTTGTGCTGGTATAAGTGGATCAGACACAGCAGTGCTGCTGGTGCTACAAGGACCAACAAGGTAAATGTCTTTAACATAGTGGACACAATGTTTAAAACTCCAGCAACACTGCTGTTTCAGTGGTACTCTCACCAGTGAAACACACACTAACACCACCACCCAAATGCTGTGGTCTTGTGGGGGTCTTGGCCGCAAAAGAACAGGGTTAAAGGGGGCTAACAAAGTATGCAGAGAAACAGATGGACTACAGTCTGTCATTGTAGAACTACAAAGTGGTGCACCTATGGGGTAAGCGGAGCCGATAAAATGATTATAGATACTCTGTTCTATAGATGTTCTGTATGTATGTCATATGATGTATGTAATATTTGCATAACTAAATGGTCATCATTCAGAGTTCTTGTGATGTAAACTTCAGATTTTTTACAGTGGTGGTGATAGAAACCAAGGGTTGCCATGTCTACAATGCAAATACAGTGATTTTATTTACTATCCAGAACCACCAGTAAACTTGCACATGTTCTCCTATGTTTTTTTCTTAGATTTAATTGTGATAATAAGTGATAATGGTAAAACAGTGAAAAATAAGCTTGATTATTTTGTTTTGGAAAGTCCTGCATGCATCTCTCTGTAGGAATTAATCAAATGAAACAAACATTTTAAGCAGACACCTTATTTCAGAATTATGGTAAAACAGTGTCTCAAATATTAAACAGTATATCCATTTCCATTTAGGGTGCTTTAAGAGGCAATGAAGAAGCAATGTGTAAAATGATGCAATCTTCAAATAGTGGTCATATCACAAGAAAGTTGTGGTGTCCACCCCTATCGTAAGAAATGCACAGTTTCTCCTTCTCAATATGAACATTAATAGCTCTTCACTTACCAGCCTAGAAGAATCATTTCAAATACATCATTAAACCATATCCTTTTACTCACCAAGTGCATGTACAGCAGTAAAAAACAATGGCAGCATAATCTCTTGTTTTGCTTCTATTTACATCACATCTTTTGATAACGGATTCTATTGGTCTAGTAGTGGGCAGTGGTGGTCGTTATAATGGTCATCTGCCAAGAGCTTTAGTCATACGGTAGCAGAATACGCCATCAGAGCAGTGCTACTTCTTCATCCTCTCATGTTGGACTAATGCATCACTACAGTCACTCACTATCAGCGTTTATTAACTTAGTAACATTACGAAAAAGGGGTTAGCTGGTTAGCATGCTAACTTCAGCAGATATCTCTGCAACATGATACATAGATGTCCGGGACATAGTGAAAAAAATATATTTCTTCACATTCTTTATGATAATTTTAGTTATTAAAATCTTACATATCGCTCCTTTAATCACTTAAAGCATATGGCTCCTATCACCACCACTATAAGGGATTTAGATTTAGGCAATTCACACCAATCCACGCAGAATGACTCTACATCTCACCCATTTAATAAAGCAGAAATTTAGAAAAATCGGTGGAGGGCCCTTTTAGAGCAAAGAGCTTATGATAGGCGTAGATCCCTCTGTTTTATATATGCATAATACATACATATGTCAATGCCCATGTCCATATATATATATATATATATATATATATATATATATATATATATATATATATATATATATATATACACAGCCTAGACAGGCATATATAATAGTACTCTGCGCGCGCCACACAAACACATAGCCCACACCAAACAGGCCCCTCTGTATAAGAACACAGTGTACATGTTCAACCTCGACTGAAGAACAGAACGATCCAGGTCACGCGCGCAGTGAATGTCAGAGAACCCGCGCGCTTCAATAAACACAGCGTTCTCCCTGCAGCCTGTCACAGCAGCAGGAGCGCATCCCACAGCCGTGTTTATCACCGCACTGCACGGCGCTGCAGACGCCTGGAGGTGACAGGTAAACACGCTCCGCTCCTCACGCTGCTCTCCGCTGCACGGCGAGTAAAATGCTCTTACCGAGACTAGGAGCGCTCCGTACGGCCGCCGCGCGCTGCCTCTCTCGGCATCCTCGGCGCAGAGATGGAGGGATGGAGTGGAAAGAGATGGCAGGCACGCTAACGTATGGCACAGCGCGGATGCTGGACGTAGGAGTCCAATGGAGTTTGTAACTTTGCGTAAAACATGCACGCAGCGCCGCTTGCTGGCGGGCTGTCACAGTGCTCCTCACTGACGGTGACAGAAAGAGCAGATTAGAAAAAAAAATCCTCTGTAATTCCTCTCTGTGTGTAACGTCTGTAAATAAAGGAGACATAGTTTTTATTTTTTTATTTTTTTATTTTTTTATTTATTTATTTATTTATACTTTAATAGCTGACACATAAACCTGGGCAACAGTTTCAATCGGATTGTATTGATTTAGGGGTTTAAATTGCTGGAGCCAGATTGACCCCAATGATGTTAGTAAGCAGAAGACAGAGATTGAAGCACTTATAAGCACTAATCTATTGAAGCACTAAATTAGTAAACCATAATTGCACTTCTAGGAACACTGGCTAAGCATACTGTATGTAGTCTTGTATTTATTCTCTTCTCTGTGGGTATTTCTGTCTTGCTAGGTATTGCTCTGTGTCTAATCTTATATTTTATTGTCTTCTTTCTAGGTATCAGCACTGCCACTTGTTTATTTCAGTGTTTGAGCTCAAGTAGTTTGACTTAAACCTGTTTGTACTAGATAGAGATACATACTCTGACTGAACACACAGCACTCATGTAAGTCACTCTGGATAAGAGTATCTGCTAAATGCTGTAAATGTAAATGTAAATACAGCAGGGATGAGCGATCTCACTCTTTTTTTTTAGGCCAGGTAGTACAGAGACAGGTGGCACTTTCTTAAGATGCACAGGAACACATCACCTATTCTCTGCTGCATCATGCAGCTTCAAACTGCCCCTGGAAGCAACATCACTTTGAGAGCTTTATGAAATTTAGAGCAGCACACAAGCCTGTGCACAATGCTTAGAGTGGAAACGTACTATCTGGAGTGATTAATCACATTTCACTTTCTGGCAGCGTCTGATAGATAAACCTTTGTAAAGGTTTGTAGAGAAGAGGTAATGGTCTGGAGATGTTTTCAGGGCCCCTCAGTTCCACTGAAAAGTGATGTTAATGTAATGTTAGTGCTACAGCACCACAAGGACATTTCAGACAATTACATGATTCCAGCTGTTTGGAGAAGGCCTGTTTGCTGAAGGCCCTTTCCTGTTCCAGCATGATTGTGGCCCTGTGCACAAGCTGAGCTCCACAGACACGGTTTGATGGGTTTGGCGTAGAGAAACTCTGATGGTCTGCTCAGAGCACTGACCTCAGCAGCTCTGGGATGAATTGTGATATTAATTGCAAGCCAGGTGTCCACATACTTTTGGCCACATAGTTTATGTAACGATATTGTTTTTTAGTACATTACAATTACATTACAAATGAGTTCTTTTGCAGCTTAGATTTCATATATTGACTTTGTGGGCTAAAGCGTGACTTTAACAATGGTTACATATCACATCAGGCATTTGGGTTTAAAAAAGAGAGGATTATTTAGTTTTTTTCCACAATAAGGCCAAATATGCTGCCCTCTAGTGGTAATGCATGGGCAAAGTTCACACATTTAAGTTTTATCTGAAGCA
Source organism: Megaleporinus macrocephalus (assembly GCA_021613375.1). NCBI lineage: Eukaryota > Metazoa > Chordata > Actinopteri > Characiformes > Anostomidae > Megaleporinus > Megaleporinus macrocephalus. Next base: position 28,273,564 of record CM038716.1, read on the forward strand.
CACAACATACACTGTATGGAAAAAAGTAAAGTATCTTATTCATTGAATTCATGTGTTTTATTTAGTTCCACAGGTGTATAAACTCCAGCTCCTAGCCATGTGGTCTACCCTTTACAAACATTTGAGAAAGAATGGTTTGTTTTATAGAGCTCTCTGAATTCCAGCATGAAATTTCTTCGCTCCTAGATATTCTACCATCAACTGAAGGTGTTGCTATTGAAAAGTGGAAGTGTTTAGGAACCACAGCAAATCGGACCATGGTGGACAGAGGACAGAGCGGGATTACTGGATACTGAGGTGCACAGTGTGTAAAAGTCCTCAAGGAAGGAATATATAATTGAGGGCCCTTAGTTTCAGTGCAGGGAAATCTGAATGCCACCAGACCAAGACATTTTAGACAATTGTATGCTTCAAACTTTGTGGGAAGAGTTTAGAGAAGATGCTTTTCTGTTCCAGCATTACTTTGGGACACCCCAGCCCACAAAGCAAGGTCCAAAAAGGCTGTCTGGTTGAGTTCGGTGTAGAAAAACTTGACTGGCCACACACAGAGCCCTGACCTCAACACCTTTGGGACAAACTAGAACAGAGATTGTGAGCCAGGCCCACTTGTCCAGCATCAGTGTCTGACCTCATCAATGTTCTTCTGGATGAATGTGAAAAAATTCCCACAGACACTCCAACATCTTGTAGAAAGTCTTCCCAGAAGGTGGCGGTGGAGGTTATATAAATGCCTATACACTTACAATGGAACGTCATAACAGTTCCTGTAAGTGTAAGGTGCAAGTGTCCCAACAGTTTTGTCAATATAGTGGGCGTTTTACTTTTTTATCAGATTTAGAAAGACATGCCCCACTAGTTTCTTCTAGACTTCAAAAGCTAAACTTTTATCGTCCAGATTTAAACCCTATAGAAAATATTTCCTCATATTAGTCATCAACTTGGAGATGTTTTAAAGCCACTGTGTTGAGTGAAACAATATTGACCGTTTCTGTAAAAGATCATCTGTAAGTTTACCCAGTGAAGAAATTCAAGGAAAAAGCTCCCCATGTTAAGCCACTTTACCTCTTTGCTTAGACCTGGCCAATAGTTTTACGAGTCAACATGAAAAATGAACTGAAACAAGGGGGCACGGCCCAGCGCTGTCGTTTTCCTCATTTCAAACTTGATCTACAAGACATCAATCTCCCCATGAGTAAAGCAGCCATGCCAGAGCTGGAACAACTCTAAACTGTACAACATGGCCCTGCTAGGATTTCACACAGGTGCAGTACTTAAACCGTAAAAGATCATTTTAGTCCAGAAGACATTCCGTTTTACATTTGACATTAAACTGAAGCTCAACAAGAACAAAGTTTGATTAAAGCACTTTTTTTTTTTACAAAGAAATAATTTATTATGAAAGAAACAAAAGCAATATGTACATGAAATGTACAGTTCTTCTCTTTGTACATATAACAAATTGAAGTTTAATATTTATCCACCAATTCAATTCTTTCAATTTACATGACATTTAAAAAAAAAAAAAAAAAAAAAAAAAAAAAAAGTGTCCTGCGGCTGTCAAGTGTTCTCTTTAGTGTATGAAGGGTTGGGGCACTTTGTTGCTAGACTAATTCTGAGATAGTTAACAATGCATACGAATAAGGTGGATTTAATCTTTAACATTATATTTATATATATATATATATATATATATATATATATATATATATATATATATTTATATATATATATATATATATATATACACACAAACACATGGACATACATTTATAAATTCATCAACCATTCATTGGAGAGTGATCTTAGATTTGTTTCATGAGACCTGTTCCTTAGCATGGGGGACCAAAAAAACAAAAAACAAAAAACAAAAAAAAAAAAAAAAAAGTCAAGTCAAGTCAGGGAGAAGGTGAATATATAAAGAAACAGTGACACAAAACCCCACATAAATAAAAATATTAATCCCAAACCAAAACAGATATAATACAAAAAAATAAAAAAGAAAAAAAAAAAATAAAAAAATAAAAAAGCACCATGCACACAATATATCTGACCACTATAGAAACTGACCTTCGCAAAGGCACTGCAACTCGTCTGCATCGTTAAACATAATATAGAAAATAGAATGCTTCTTTGTCTGCACTAGTTGTTTCCCCTCACTGGGGGGGATGCGTCTTATTATTAAATATTATATTTCTATGAAGCAGTTCTTTTTTTTTAAAGGTAGATGTTATTAAACATTATTAAAATTAAATACGTCAGCAAACCAAATTTGCAGGCCGTCCTGTGCTCACTTAACGAGCTGCCTGTGCTGTCAAAGAGCAGGAACAGTACGTGTAGGTCAGCCACAGCTGCGAAAAAGCCAGCAAAGCGGACGAGGCTTTGCCAACACCTGTTCAGGTCCCCGAGGGGCAGAGAAAAGGAGAAAGAGAGAGAGCATGAAAGGACACTATCCATAAAGAGGGCCTCAGACTATAAGAGTTTGACAACTGCTGCTACACTTACTGCATTTCACAGACAGCAATAAATACGCCGTGTGTGCATCCTCAGTCACAGCTGTGTAACTGCATCTGGAAGAAAGCAAGCTCACACCTGAACTGTTGTGTGGCATACGGGCACATGGGTGCTGTATGTAGTTAGCGGACAGACATTCACGCGTAAGGAGTGCAAAGTTGTTCTTAAAGCTATGGAAGAAAAAAAAACTCCACCGTCATTGTTTTCAGAGAGTGCAATCATTCCCATATATACACACGCTCATAACACCTATGTACACAGTTTCTGTAAACAACTCTTACAAAAGCCAAATATACACATATCTGTCTCGCACACCTTACAGCACAGTGCAAACGAGACATCCTTTGGCAATATATTTCAAAGCAACAGCTGTTTGGCTGATTGCAAACGGCGCACACAGCACATCTGCATGCAAGCGCACTGCTAAAGGTAGATGGCATCGAACTTTGTAACGCCAGGCCGCAATCAGCAGCACTGAGAACAGTGAACGAATTCATGAAGCAACGTCATATCAGCACTGAAGCTGTTAATGCTGTAAACACGGCACAGCAACGTGCCATTAAATTAGGGGGCTTTGATAGTGGGGGGCCCGGAATGAGCCAACCAGCTCCCAAAAAAAAACGTTGAGCCATTGCAGTTGGACGTGTTGAAGGCATGGGCACAGTTTCAGGGGTCGCTGTCCCCCACATCCCCTGCAGCTTCTGCATTATTGCTGAGAAAGGACACTTTCTCAGGCCCTCCGTTTATTTTGCAGTCCGCTTCATCTTCTGCATTATTCTTTGCCAAGGCGGCCTCTGCACTGTTCCAGATCCCGTAGGAGAAATAGATGACAAAGCCTGGGAGGGTAGAGAAATCAACACAATCAGTCTGAAATGTTCTCTAAAAGAAACAGATGCAAGAGTGAAACTGTTAAACTGATCTAGATGAAGTTCTAGATTCAAACAGGGAGGTACTGGGCATTCGTTATAGGTTTCTTCAGCAGTTTGATGGAACTTGCTATCATGGGCACAGAAATGTTTTGGCTAAAAACGGTGGCATATACTGGTTTTTGAGAATTCTTTAGGCTAAATAAACCTACAATGTATTAAACAGAACTACAACAAAGTATCAGAATCTCCCGGATAATCAGACATTCTCTGTTACAGGTTTAATACATCCGACTTAATTGGTGAAACACAGTAAAATGACTGAAGCAGAAGCAGTGAGGACTTCATAAGAACACAATAATATAATTTCTATCAGTATTAGTTTCTAATAATTTGTCAACTATTTTTGTGCCAGCTTAAACAATGGTTGGAGAAGACATCCTGAGCCCAGGCATTAAGAACCTGGTCACCATGGTAGCAATACTGCCCCAGAGGGACACTGTAGATTAGCCACAATACACAGTAGTGTTAAACTACAATCCAGGAGGGACAGAGCGCCGCAGAGCGCATTACTTTACCTCATTTAACCTCTCCTGCTCAACTCATCAGCTAATAAGAAGCAAAGCCTTCATGAGCTGAACTTGAGGCATGGTAGCTTTGTGTGAACTGCACTCATTTCCTATTTAGTAGAACAAATCAAATTTCCTTGGCAGTGCCACAGCCAACCACAGCAAATCTTCTTGCTATGGCACACATGGATGTGCCATCCTAGAAGAGCTGGGCTGCCTGTGCAATCTGAAGGGGCTGCAGGTATCGCCCCTAAAGAGAGACCGTAATTATCTTTGGCAAAAAACAAACAAACCCTGCAATGAAAAACAAGAATCTCCAAAATGGCAACTTAACTTTACAGCAGAGACCAAAAACTGTCTTTACTTTCAATGCAAGTCAATGGAACCAGATTTTTTTTGAAGTGATTTTGAAGCATTTCTACTGGTCCATTTATCATGGCAATCACACACAACAGAAACGGAAGCTGTCGTGTTCAAATGACTAGAAAAATTAAAATTGAAAAAAAATTCATTGTTTTTCATTGGACAGCGACGTTATGCTTCTTAACTGGAAATATTGACATCCCTGAGGTTTAATTGATCTGGTGTTACACTGCTTCAAAAAAATTTATGAAACGCTTAATCTTCACAGCATAAGTGTAACACATCCTCCACAGGAATCAAACAAATACGGCATCTGCAAATTACAAATACAAATTCCAGGCCACAATTTCTATTTATTTGCTGCTTGGCGTCAAGTGGCCAGTGCTCTCATTTACCACAGCAGCTATAAAACTGATAAAAATCATGATGGGAAAAATATATAAAATAAAACAAACAACAACGACAACATTAAACATAAACATGTGCCATAAGCATCTATAAAGGACGTGTTAACCAACAAACCAGTGCTCAGAGGTGCCCAAACCTGACATACTCTATATTTTAACTGTTCAGGGTTGGTAAGACAGCTAGCTTGGTAACTGTACCAAACTTGAGGACTTCTTTCATCACCCGTCTTCCGCTCAAGCCTTGATCATGCTTATTTCGCAAGGTGATGCGAGCTGCACGTTCCGGGTGAGGCTTTAGAGGAACATAAATTTGTGTTCCTCTTGTGCTCGAGTTTAATGCTGCTGTTGTAGTGTGTGCATATGACGGCTATATCTAAAGCAATAGTGAGGCTTACCGATGATCATCCAGATCAAGAAACGCCACCAAGTGCCTCTGTCCAACTGCATCATCAGGTAGACGTTAATGAACATGCTAAGCACAGGCAAAAAGGGCAGGAGCGGAACCTGAAACAAGAACACATTTTGAGTAACATCAAATTATTCACACCACCTTTAAATAACGTTTATGTTCAGTTTATTTATCCTTTTCTTTTTATTAGTACAGTCAACCAACAGCATCTTATTGTTTCATGTGAGTGGAGAGTTCTCAAAGTATTTCACTGCTAGCTGTACCATGTATGACTATGTATGGAAGAAATACATTTAGATTTGATTAAAAGTTAGCTTTTTTCATTTTATCATGTTAGCCAATGCATATCTACATTTTTCATTTATACTGCCGGTGTCTTACTTTGAAGGAAAGCTTGGTCTTGCTCTCAGGCTGCCGCCAGATTAACACAGTGATGACTAAGCATACTCCCGCGAGGACACCCAGCACACAGAGAGACCACACCTCCAAACCACCCTGCACGGCCACAACGCAGAATACACACACCAACACGCCTGCACGGAGAGAAAACGAAAAAAACAAATAAATGTGTTAATACACTGTATGTGCATATGAAACCATGAAAATTATATAATATACATGAGATCTTTTTCCTAAATAGGAATCAGGAAATAACTACAACATGAAATGAGCTTATCAGCTCAACTTTGGGAGAGTGTGCACAAACGAAAAGTAGCTAAATAATTTTAAGTACAACATACTTTGGGTCATCTTATATTCCCATAGCAACATCATGTGCAACTGATCAAACAACAGGAAGGATATTTTTGTCCTATGAAAGCCGCTTCAACCCCGCCATTTACTGAGTTGAGTCACAACATTCATAGCTGTATTATTGTATTCACCCTCTTTATGACCTTAATATATTAATCTCTAATAGTGAGAGATATTCCAAGAACAGCCTTCACACAGCGGCGTTAGCTGTAACCAGGGTTATAATTTTTTTTTAAATTTTAGTTTAGTTTAAATCTACAGAAGAGTTTGTACATGAATAGTTTTGTTTTGTTTTATATCATCTTAAAACTTGCAGTATAGTTTAATTCTTATTTCGTTTTCAGGTTTATGACTAATGCTGTGATAGCAGGTATTTGATAAACACAGAATAAAGACACAGTATACTGAAGCCTGCTTTTCTTAAAGTCAAGCACAGAAGGTATCAACCTTGAAACTCTTATTTGACAAATTGAACACTATTTTACTTTAGATTTCAGTGGCCATTAAGGGTTTGACTTGGCTTTTATGTTTATTTTTTTTATTCATCGGTTTATTAAAAAACTTGTTTAAATGTAAAAAAATTATTTTTAGTAAGCATATTTAGTTGTTAAAAATTAATTTTTTATGTTTGCATCTATATTTTTGTACTTTTTTAGCCACTAGCCCACCCAGATAAGGCAAATTTGAACATTTTCGCTTAACACTTTCAGTTTAACTGTTCACAAATGGTAGGTGAACTTTCTTTGTTGCACAGATGTGCAGGTTGCTTGTGTAAACAATTACTAACTTGTCTTTTGTTTGTTGCTAAAACTAACGTTACGCTGCACTCTGGTCCTCCTTCATCTAATAAAGTTTCACATAGTAGCGCAAGGCAGCGAACACCACCTTCTCACCATCTGACCTTTTATTGTAGCAAATATTACGTGATCTAAAATATTCAGAACCCTCTAAAATTCTGACTGTAGTGTAGTGTGTATCTGTCGTACCCATAAGACTTGTGCAGATGTTGACAGTAAAGCCAGAGAGGCAGGATGGTTCAGTGTTTTTGGGGAAGAGCAGGTTGCTGAGGGTGCAGCGGTCCTGAGCTCCAGCCAAGCAGCGGGAGCTGCTTTCACTGACTGAGTCTGGCTCAGCGTCCTCCTGAGAGTTCGCAATCTGATACTGTACATTCACACTGGGCTGCTCCGGCTGATACCTAATCATGAGAAAAGAAGAGAGTTATGTAGTTTAAAAAAGCAAACCGCAGTTCAGCTTATTGTACTGTTTATAACTCACATTATTGTAAGCTGCATTGTAATTAAACCTGTAGAACAATCAGATATTTTAAACACAAAACAATTGCAAAATTGAATCTTGACCTCAGAATCAAAAGCTAAACCTGAACCTAGATATCATTTATTAAATTATTTATTGAGTATTTACACACACGTTTCAGGTCTTTCACATTCACAGTTAATTTTCAGAACCAGAAGCCAAGAATATCTACTGCCATACCTTAAAACCAAGACGCACGCAGCCACTAGTGTGTAAGCCAGCAGCGTCCCGATGGACATAAGATCTACCAAATCTTTCAAGTCAAACAGGAAAGCCATCACAGCTGCACAGAAACAGGAGAAAACACACATATGCTCAGAATTCAGATCACATAAACATAGTTTTCATCTGACTTCTCTATCAAAATGAATCATAACCTCATAAATTTAGGCCTCTGCTCACCCTTTCTCTCTTTTTGGACCATTTTGGTTTTCCTCCAGTTAATATTTACACATGGGTAACGTGGAGTGAAATGTCTGCATCATTTACTGCAGCTCTTTTATTGCTGCCCGTTGCCTCAGCAGTCTTACTGTATATTTACACTTGCTGTTGTTCATTGACCACTGGGAACCACACGCTACCCCTCACTGGCCACTTAACAGCAAACACTAACTCCCCACTAGGAGAGAAGGTGGTGACGTCTACATGTAACACTTAAGCTACTCCTGTGTTCCTCCTCTGAGCTTACCGGAGAGCAGCCCAGCCACCATGGTGGAGAAAACGGGCATCTTCCGCTCACTGAGGCGAGACAGGAAGGAGAAGAGCAGACCATCATGTGCCATGGCAAAGATAATGCGCGGCAGGGGAAACATGGAGCCCAGCAGGCTAAAGTGTAGGAGGGAATGAGTGAGTGGAAGAGAGAGAGAGAGAGAGAGTGGAGGGGAAGGATGAATGATGTTCAGACATCATCCAACATCGTCTATTATCCAACTGACCGGAAGAGTTAGCCAGGTTCAGTGAAACTGTGGAGAACTTAAAACCCCTCAAAGCTTGTGCAAGCGATGGCTGGTCTCTTTCCACTGCTTATGCATTTGGTCAATGCGCTCGTTTGACCTTTACTCTAATAGTGACGACACTAGTGTGTTAAGGATTCATCTCCCCTGAGCGAAGGTTAAGGGAAAAGATTTAGATTTAATGGGAAAAAGAAAGCGCACAGTCACACTGCAGGACACGGCTGACACCTGTGAAAGGAAACCAGTTTGTTAATGGTTTTAACCCAGTATTCTCACCTGCTACAATGCCTGAGGTTATAGTGGCGATTACAGGGGTTCGGGATTTATCGCTGATTTTGGCCAAGAACTTGAAAAGCAGCCCGTCCTCAGCCATGGCCCATATTATTCTGGGCATTGGGAACATGGAGCCTAGTAGACTAGTGTAAGAAGGAGAGACAGAGAGAGAAAGCCATGCAATGCAAGGCACAGTTACAACACATGAATAAGTAATTGTTCAAACACAACAGAAAATGGTTAGCTTTTGGGAAAAACCAACAAATCTGATTTTGTCTACACGTATTTATACTCTGAGTATCACATTTGTGGTGGGGGAAAAAACTTGGTTGGTTGATTTTGTTCTTGGCACAGCCAAAACATACCAGGTTTAAAATATGCTTACCCCAGAAGTGATCAAACAAATAGCAAATAATTAGCTCAACCCTGGAGTTCATTACTTTGGCATGTTACTACAAAATGACGACATGTTCTCAAAAGACCTATTTTTTTTCATTAGTTATATGACGTGAACCAGTTTAACTAACATCTATTTTTGCAAAGAAGCGTGAAAGAGCCCAACCACTAATCATACATTCCCAGATGTCATGGTTCAGGCAAATTCCTTGTCACTCACTGCGTACATTTTTGTCTAGCAGGACTAAATACAGTACTTGAAAGTCATTTCTCACATGAACTATCACCACTTTTCACAGAGATTTCTTGGCTGTTCTTGTTAAAGGGGACCGACTGTGCTTTTCTGGTTTTTCCTGTTCTTAAGTGTGCTCTGGAGCTTTTTGTGCATGTAAAAGGTCTGTAACGTTGAAAAGCCCCAAAGTACCCGCCAGAGAGAAAAACTATCCCACAGAAAACACTTTTCTCAGCTGCCTGAAATGCCTTATTGACATTTCAGCCTTTTTCCAGCCTCTGTTACAAGGTGACATCATCTCCTAACGCAGGGGACTAAAGTCACAGGAGTTCTAAAGGCTCATTTATTCTCAACATTAAATACAGATAAGGTATTGTCGGTACTCTGTGTTCATCTCATTCATATGGAAGTTTACATATATGGACAAAACAGAGCAGTGCTAGGGGGAATTGTAGGGACCGTGGGTTCTACGACTTGGCCAGGAATGTTACTTCATCCGAGCACAAAGTTTGTTGGTGTCAGAAACTTTTTGGCTGCCATCTAGTGGATGACATCAATGCCAACGTACCGGATGCATGGAAGTACGTGGGCAGTGACAGTTGCATTGTTTAAAATGGAGAGATTTATTTTTGTACTTAAAGGGAGTAAAAATGAGCCATAAAATGTTCTAGACAGAGGATGAATAGAGAAGTACAGTATAATAAAATAAATTAGGTAACTCCATTGCAACAGATCCAAATTCAAAACACTGAAAATAAGCACAGGTCCCCTTTAACGTTTATCAACATTCAGCTTCTTCTTAGTAAAAACTGAGTCTACGCCAACATTTTATGCACTACTATAAGTCAGGAGTAGTCAGGTGACAGGTGGCCTACCTGGTGGAGAGGGCACACAGTGACCCAACTGCCACAGCATACGTAGCCCCATCCCAGCCCACGTATTTAAAGGCCACAGGCAGTGGGCTGTTCTTATCCAGCAGGTAGTAAGGCATCATCATGGTGAGGGCTGCCGATACGCCGAAGTAGGCCACGAAGCAGATGAGCAGCGAGGATACTATGCCAATGGGAATGGCCCTCTGTGGGTTCTTCACTTCTTCTCCTAAAGTAAAAACAGGAGTGATGTCCAAAATCTGAGGCAGTCACGTGGACAAGTCCAAAAATAGCACATTCCTGCCTGCTGAGCTTTACTAAGCAAGATTTGGAAGATGAGCTGTAGAGCACTGCTGGTACAACATTTCTAAAACTGAGAAGCTTGCACACGTACCTGTAGTAGCGATACAGTCAAACCCAACAAAGGCATAAAAGCAGGTAGCGGCGCCTGATAGAACTCCAGTGAAGCCAAAGGGCATAAATCCTCCATCACCTAGACTCTCTGCTGTGGGCAGTGGCTGTGATTTACTGCAAAAACATCACAATCACAAATTAAATAAATAAATAAATAAATAAATAAATAATAAAAAAAAAAAATCACAGAGATTAATGAATTCAGATTCCAAACTCACTTTACATGAAGGCTGCTGTTAAGGATCTCATCTGGATTGAGGTTCCAGTTCTTGAGGGTTCCTTTAATTAGGCCAGAGACCACCACGAACATCAACACCAGCACATTGACACAGGTGAACACCTTGTTCACCATGGCTGACTCCTTCACACCAAACGCCAGCAACCCTAAAGAGAGTACCACACTTAATGGAGCTGCTCAGCACTGATTTTAATCATTAGACTTAAATACTTCATAAGAACTGTGCATGGATCATTACCAGTCAGAATTAGTATGATGAGAACAGCAAACATATCCGGGTATTCAGCTAAAAATCCGGGTGCGTTCATGCTCATATGCTGCCGGCAGAACGACTCTATTTGCTGGCCTATGAGCTCATCAAACGTGGCGCTCCATGCTCGAGCTACACTGGAGGTCCCTAATGGAAGAATAATACAAAAACATTTCAGTTGGAAGGACATTAGTTCAGTTTAGGCCAGGGACTTGACTCTAATGCTAGATTTTAAAAGTTCTGCTATTAAAATAATCTAAATCACCAGCATCAACAGCAGCCCAACTGGGATCCAAAATACTGAATATGCTGCATAATTAGAAAGTTCTGCTAAGCACATGGACCAGCAACCTACTTGCTCTATACAGCTACACATAAGTGCAAACTGTGACCTCACAATTTTCTCAGTAAACTGCAATATTCATGAGATTTTGTAAATCAATAAACAACATGACATCACTGAGTTAACCACGTCTGTACTCTTCATTCTATAAACGAGAGAGCAACACTGATCCACACAGAACAACTGTTCAAAAGCACAGACACAAAAACCCTCAACACAACTGGGTCTAGGTTTGGAGCAACAGGTTGCTGACCAATGACAGTGCTTGCTTACCTATGATGTAGGAGAGGATGAGGTTCCAGCCGGTGATGAAGGCCCACAGCTCTCCCACAGTAACATAGCTGTACAGGTACGCTGAGCCCGTCTTGGGGACACGAGCGCCGAACTCTGCGTAACACAGTCCGGCCATGACCGAGGCCAGCGCGGCGATGAGGAAAGAAAGGACGATGGCCGGGCCTGCATTTTCCCGTGCCACGGCCCCAGCTAACACGTACACACCAGCTCCGAGCGTGCTGCCCACGCCCAGAGCCACCAGGTCAAACGTGTTCAAACAGCGGGAGAGCCGCGACTCCTCCGTACTGCAGTCCACCGCCTTCACTCTCAGCAGCTGCTTCCCAAAGCCTTTCAGTCCGGTTAGCACCATGATACTGACGAAGATGGCTCACACACACACAAACACAGTCACACAGAAGAGGTCCGTGTAGCAGCGTTAACGACCTAAACAAGGAAAAGAAGAAGAAGAAAAAAAAGTATTAAAACAGATAATCAACGTAGGAGATCAACATTTTTGAGTATCGCCTCATATTGCTCAAGATGTTAGCTCCTGGTTCGTAAACCAAGGCATGCGTTAAATGGATTAAATGCAAATTGAAGGTGAGTTTAATCTTTTAAATTACAAATGGTAATGCCCTCCAGCTTCTTTCCTCAATGATAAAGAGAGAGACTTCAGGGCTTTGTTTATTCCTGGAACGGCTGAATGAGAGCTCTTATTATATCAGACCATATCGTTCCAGGCAGGTTCTAAGAGGAGCTCAGTTCAGAGTTGGGCTCTAGACCAAAAGCAGTCTGATATATGCCTAACTTGGCACTGAAGTAGAAACTGTCAGCTACCATTGCGGGGGAAGTTCGAGAGGTATCAAGTAGACTTTACAGTATGATCTTTTTATAGTAAACCTACTCACTTGCCGAAACTCACGGTCATAGTGAGCCTGCGTCACTGAGCTTATGTATGGCGGTGAAACAGGATCATGTTCGGATGATGCCACACTACAGTCCCATTGCATATTGTAACAAAGTCCCAGTTTTACTGGAAATATAACACGTTTTGTGCCACATTACTAAATGGAAACGCTACTCCTAAATGAAACAATGCAGAACATTTCATGAAACGTTATGCATTTAGAAGACTATGTTCTTCTTGAGCGAATCTCTTGACCTGTAGTCATTAAAGAAATCAAAAAAAGTATATTAACAGGTAATGAGTGCTGAAACTGGAGTTCTGATCATCTAAAATGAAACAAAGATGAAACAACTTCCTGAGCTACAAGAGCATCTCAGAGTTTTCTCCACAAAACTTTCACTTACCAAACTGCAACGCCCAAACCGCAGAGCAACACTCTAAAGGTTCCTTCACTCAGAAGTTTCCTTCACTCAAAACCGCAACTGCACTCCTGCTCGCCTCCCAACCGAAAAAGACTAACCAAACCTTTGAGGAACTGAGCTTCCCTCCCAGGAACAGACAAATAAATGCGTGTGTGCAGATGGGTTTATAAACGTGTGCTAGTCAGCGATCCAGGCAACGTCAGATGTCTTTGTAGCCGTTAACCCTTTCGAGCCTGTTGCCCACAAATAGCACACGCTTGAGTCACATGACAGGGTGACTCCAGCAGCTGTGCGGACCATGGCCACCACCTACTTGACTGTCTGTCACCTCGGCACGCTCACAGCTCCCCTGCCTATGGCCTCCCCCTCACATGCAAGACTTCATGTTAATGTTGGTGTTAACATGGGTCTGAGAGAAACGCAGTTTCAATCCTTTGTATGTCCTGTACATACTGCAGTACTGACAATAAAGTTGACTTGGACTTGACTATTCATAGGACGTCAAAGCATGAGCAGCTCACCCAAGAATGGCAAGTGGGTGCTGAGTATTGTTGCCTTCTAAAATTCTTTCAGCGGTAATTCTTACAGATTTGTGGATGAATTTAAAATACTACATACTGGACATGTAAATAATTAATGGAATACCTTAACAAATGAATAAACTATAGTTTTATCAATGGTATATTCATGTATCCATGAGCAGCAAACTCAGATAAAGGCATATTAAATTAGAAAAGGATTTGATGGACACCTATGATTTTCCAGAGCTACTGAGGTACAATGAGACAAAGTGACCCCCAGTCATGTCATAATAAGATTACTGTATGTTTCAAATATTTTTGTTTATATTCTTGTAAGCAACAGTCACCAAAACTGGGTTTCTACATATGGTTCATGGTTCTGGGGGTATGCTTTAAACCAGATATTTTGGTTGCATACTTAATTTTTGGTGTGTTGGACAAAGAATTAGTTTGGTCAATTAGTTGCATCCCTAAATTTTAGGTGACAGACAAGAGAAAATCAGGTGTCAGTCATGCTCTACCTACAAATGCATTGTTTCCTAGGGCTGTACACACCCGTAGCTAAAGGGGATAAAAAAGATCAACAGCAGATAAATGGAAAGTTGTAGAAAGATCTGAAAATCTAATCTAATCTAATTACATTATGGACTTTTATTCTAGGTAAAAAGAAAAACACTGCTATTCTCAATTTCTCTTGATTTGCTCCATTAATTGACCCATAAATAGATTCTTCTGCAGCACCTTTTGTTTGGTCACTGGATCGGATATTGGGATCTGACATTACCCATTAGCCTCATCAATCATGTAAATGCTTAACTACATATTTAATGTTAAATTAGACATTATGCTTTGGAGAGGTAGTTCATCCAAACAAATGGATTATTAGGAGTCTTAAATCCAATCCCAAACAAAGAATCTCAAACACAATTCAAAACAAACATCATCACGTGGATATCTACACCAGCACCGCGGATATCACATTTCACAACAGTAACCACCCACGGTGTGGCTAACCGCCATAGAAACCAACATCAGGTGAGTAATGTGGGTTCATTTACCAAATGCCACCCAACCTTGTGAGAGAAATATTGAAATATTTCATTTTCTGTCTCTTGTGATTCCGTTTTTGCCATAAAACGTTGTGGGGGTTTTTGTCATGAACTGAAAGATTAAGCATCAAATCAAACTACATTTGAGCCTCATCTTGAGATCACAAAAAGAAAGTAAAGTTTAAAGTTAGTTTTTAATACATTACTAAGTTTTAAATAATTTCACTCTATATGATGCAGCAGTTACTGTATCACCTCACGCTCTGGAATGTAAAGATTTGAACAAGAAGCTGGTGAAGGTGAAGCTTCAGCCTCATCAGTTTTCTATCACCGAATTTTGCTATTATATTAATGAGATGTTGTTTTGAGCAGGACTGAGGAGCTCTGAGTTGGATGAACTATATGAGGCAATTCACTGAACAGACAGGAAAAAAACTATCAGTGTGGTACATTCACAACAGACTTAAAACACAGAGGTCTTCGTTAAAATTATACCACGTCACTAAGTGATACCGATCACACTCAAACAGGGCTTCAGTTGTTTAAGAGAGTGAAAAAAGACAACATAGGCAGACGGTCAAGGCTGCTGTACATGTATCAGGCATGGAAAAATAGTATTCAGTCTAAATGTTTAGCAAACATGGTGGCGATTTCTTATTAGGCTGAATGGGGTTTTTCCCTGCTTTGTGAAAGGCCTGTCCCACAGTTGCTAAGAATGACGATTTGTGTACCTCTGGAGAACACTGGAGAGAACACCTAAAAGAGAGCTTCTCTTTTAAATTTACACAAAATTCTGAATTAAAAATATAAAAGCTTAGTGAGTGAATGATTAAACTAGGTGAACAGGGCAGAAAACTTCATTTGCTGTTGATCTTCACCCGCCTCTGTCAATGTTAAGCACGTACTGTTCCATTTCCAGATTCCAGAGAAAAGACAAGATCTTTGTCTTGTGCAAGCTGCTATAGGAATGTGCCCTCTGAGGAATCCACTCATAGCACTTTCCATGAGCCAAACCAAGGCAGGATTTCTTTGGGGGTCTGCCAAGCGTGAGTGCAACACCCTTTCTGGCTGAGTCAGAACAGCAATGTGGCCGCCAGGAGTGCACACGTGTCCTTTACTGAATCCAGAAACTGGTCAGTGATAGCTCAGCTCACATCAACTTCGAATTTACTAGAGTACGTCTACCTCAACATACGTTACCTCTCCTCATCACGGTCGTATTTTCATGCATATCCTAAAAAAAAAGTTCTAAGATGAACAAACAGGTGTGCAGGGCTTTAGAACACAGGACAAACGAGATCTCCAGCGCATCACATGGTGTTAACATCCATCCATCATGGCTTCATACAGACCACAAGCCAATAAGAGAAGAAGAGCGGGGGGCAGCCTCTGACATGTGAAAGCAAGAGTTGTGAAACACGCCCTGGAATACTCGGCACTGTCACGCCCGAGGGATAAAAGACAAGCCTGTTAATCCAAACATATAGCAATGGGGAGGAGTTGTTAACAGATCGTAACTCATGCCTCTTTCGGAAGAAGTCAAAAGTGTGGGCAGGGACCGAGCCCAGCCCCTTTCTCCACCAATCAAATCGAGGGGGCACAACAACAAGAACAGGAGACCATTTTGGAATGGTAGACAGTCACATGGAGGGCACTCAAAGACTGTAAAGCTGTCAGATCGAGCCCTGATTAAAGATATAAACATTTAATTCTATTGATGGCTACTGGTCTCTTTTTCTTTAAATAGCAATACTTTGACTTGTATTGATTTGTATTTGTTTAATAAACAGATGCTAGTAGTGTGTTTACATTTGATTTTGGATGTGGCTCACTGACCTTGATATGGCTGACAGCAAGGATGTTTTTATTACTCTGCAGTGCTGATTTAAGTCTGTCACCACTATTACAAGGACTGAATTTAATATCCAGTACAAGATACTACAGGGTGAGTGGGCGCGGGCAAAAATATTCTATTATGATCAAGACGTAGGCTTTTTTATGACGTACGATACACATCACGGTGTTCAGTTTTTCTGATAGTGGTACAGACCAACTACAACCTGTTGAGCCACATAAAATATTATAATAATAATAAATATCAACACAACTTCAATGGTTACCACTCAAGCTTTTACAAACTGTGCTGCACTAATTCCAGTTAAACAAACAGGCTGTAGTGACAATGGCAGTTATTCGGTTTTCTTTAAGTACTGGTGCGATACACAACCTACTCAGACAAACATATTGTGATGTTATTTCTCATAACAATTAAATACCATCATGCTGCACACCCCTAGGACAGAAGTCTTTCCCTCACACCAAACATCTACAAGACATTTAACATTAGATCTATTTACCATTACATATTAGACCAGTGACATAAGACATAGGCCCACCCATCATCATTAACCATATATTAATGATGGGATCGAACAGACATCAAGTGTTTTAGAGATAAATGCATAGTTACTTACTTTTGACTAATGAAAATCTATATATACACACACTCACATATCTCAATATCTAGTGATCCTGACATCACTGTATCACTATCATGTAATCTCAATCCTCAATCTTCAAAAAGTAATGAGGCTGGGCCCAGTTCCGAAGAATGGGGTAGGATGATCAACCACCACAAAGTTTATTTTTCCATTGTAGGCTGCAACATGAGGAGGGCACCGAGGCAGCCTGAAATTGCTCAACTACGCTAATTAAAAACAATTCCTGAATGTACTCCCTCTGTCACGACGCTATTATTAAACATTAAGGCCCCCCCTACCAATCTGAAGGGCACAGAACAGTTACACCGACTACAGTGACTATAAAACCAACAGCATCATCTGAGGCTATTTATTTAAGGGACTTCTGAAGTGCTGTCAAACTGCACGCTCATGTTATTTAGACATGATGAGCAAGTTCTGACCTTTCCAAACATGAACCCTTGGTCACGACCAATAGGATGTCATGACACCCTAACTCCCTTGCCACGAATAACAAACACCATGACATAAGCCAAAGGGTGAATGGGCATCAGAGCCACCTAGTTTCTGGAAAAATTGCAGGCTCTAGTTGGAAAAATGCAGTAGACTACATGCCAGATCAACATGGTCTACCATGTCTAGTAGTTTGTTCATTATCATAGACTTGACAGTTTCTTTCAATTGTGTTTCTAGCTATGCTTAGTACAGGCCTAGCAACCCAAGATCAAGACCGTCACCAACACTATATTTGAGAAAACAATATGTTGTTGACGTAAACAGGGACACGCAATATTAGTACTTTGACAATCAACACAAACAATCCTACATGGATTTATGCTGTAGATTTAGTTCCAGTATCTTCCACCATGTGAACATACAGGCTGGCTTGGCACCTAAAACAGCAACAGGTGGTTCAGCTCTCTTTGCTTTCTGATGACAACACACCCAACTGGGTCCTCTGGGACAACTACAGACCACCTGGGACACTCGCTCAATTTGGATGAATAATCAAGCAACAATACTGACTTGTATTTAGACAGGAAATCAAACTGACAGGCAGCCTTTACCAAGCAATGTAGACATGATAAAGCAAATATCATAAACCTAATTAAAGACAGCTGTCCAAACAAGTGACGTGTTAAGGGCATGACTGCGTTACAGACCACAAGAATAATCTTTGCTTTCACATAACAGTTATGCTCCTGCTTGGTCCCACAGACCATTATAGGTTACACTTACAAACTTATAAAGATTTACAAAATGCAGAACAGGAAACTACATCTACTCTGACTCGAGCATAATATCACTGCTGTTTAAGAAAATTTTGTATCTATTTTTTTCAGTTTTTGTCAATTTAAAAATATCTTTTTCCCTTACATTATGAAGAAATTTCATGGCGAACAGAGTGGCCCAACATTACATTATGGTTCCACTGTTTTTCATTGGACAGCGACGATGCACAATGATTTATTTTTTATATTTAATATGTATCTCCAAAATTGCAACTTTTCAGGAGAGAACAAAAACATACTTTACTTTCAATGTAAGTCAATGGAACTAGAATATTTCCGAGCTGTTTTGGAGCACTTCTATTGGTTCATTCATCATGAAACTTTCACACAATGTAAACGACCATTGGCATGTTTAAACCCAAAATCGACAAAAATGGACATACATCTGTTTCACTGGACAGCCTAGATATACACAGCACACCAACGCTCGAATAGAAACAACTAAGTGCCTAAATAAGATGAAGCACTAGCCTTTATTAGCATTTCATTCTATTGTTCCTGAACAATAAGCTTATTATTTGTAGTTTTATGCATCACAGCTGTCATGACTTATTTTTACAGGACCATTTTTCCAACCTCTCTTTATCCTGTAGAGCTAAACCAGCTGTGTTTGTTACTGTGTCTTTAAGATATGTGGAAATGACCTCTGTTCTGATTGGCTGCCCTGCCTCACTCAAAAAGCAGGTCAGCAAGCAGAAACACTCCTTATATCTTCAGTATAGCTAGCAGGGCTGAACTCAGGGTTCCTAAATGTCGAACTCCCTGAACTATATATATATTTATAACGAACAGAAAAACACGCCAGCTTTGTGCTCAGCAGACAAAAACAGCTACAGCAACTTAAAACCATTAATATGTGAACTTTGTTTGTGTAAAAAACTTGCCGCTTGAACACAACACATAATAAATAATGAAAAGCACATTTTCCTGGTATGTTGGCCCAGTTAGCAGGTACAGGAAACGGCACGCCTTGACTGAAGAGGTTATCTCGTGCAGGAAGCGTGTAAATGAGCAATATGGGAAATGTGTGAAAACATAAAATAAAATAAATGTCAAATAAAAAAAATGCTACAAAACACGACCCCTGATATTCCCCGACTCCATATTCCAGACATTTAAGCTGGACATTATCACCCATTATTTTCCTGCTATAAGAGTCAGCCGTTTTCACAATACTCAGTCAGGAAACGACGGACCACCTTCCCAACAAAGCCAGTACGACCGCCATCGCCCCCCATCATGAGGACACAAGGAGGAAGTGACGACTGGCTAAGGACATTCAGGATGCCCATTACGCGCGCGCGGGGGGCTCCGGCCACGTGCGATTTAACAGTAACCCAGCGCTGTAAGACTAATAAAAACGTGTAAAAACACATTTAAGCTGTTTACGCTCCTCGCTTACGCCGTTTGCATGTTTACTTCTGCTGTTCGAGTGCATATGAGGACAAGTCACTGTACACGGCGGACAGAATAAGACAAAGCGGAAAAAACTGGAGCCGTCATTGACCGTAAACGTGAAGAAAGACGTGGCTGAAGCTCGATTCTTCAGAAAACAAGTAGTTTAGCTTTTTCATCAAACTAACAGCGATTCCGAGTTTTACGGTAACCCTGAAAAAAAAGAAAAAAAAACATGGGCTCTGTAATGAGTCGTGTATTATTAACCCGTCGCTGAACGCGTGTTGGACTGGTATGAAACAGCCCAGCCCAACTTAGAGTAACTTAGACCGCGTAATCGCTAGTAGTGAGTTGCATCAGATTTTAAAATGGACTCTCAGGCCATGTGCTACTGTAGCTACTGTAGCTACAGGGAAGAACAGCGGTCGCTTCTGCTACAGCTAACAGAGAAGACACATGCAAATAAAGCACATTTACGATCGCGTTGTTTTTGCAAATACAACAATGATCAATATCATTTGCACTACTGTCTTACCTCAGAGCTGCACAATATGGTAACTCGGAGCTCAGAACTCCAATAACCCCTAAAAATTACGCGATAGACTCGATTTAGTCGACCTCCGAGGAGGAGCTGCTAATACTAAACCGGTATCTAACAGTGGGTGGGGTTCACGCTGGTATAGTAGAGCGAGGTGTAGTTTTTCCCTCCATCCTTGTTCCCAAACCCCACCCCCGCCACGTGATTGGCTGCTTTGTTCCATATTTCTACAATGGTGGGGTTAGGACAATTGTAAGGGCTTGTCAGGGGTCCTGCAAATATGAGATATGTTAGATTTTTTTATATTAAATTATTAATGTATTCATTATTTTATTATTAATTATGTCAAGTGTTCTGGAAACAAACGGGGTATTTTTCTTTTCTTCTTTTTGGCAAGATATAAACACCCAGAGAGCCTCTATATTACACACCCCCCTATTTACAGAAATGGTTTGGTCCGGTAACGAACCAGGCTCGAACGGTGCTTGTTAGGAGTTGAGTGAGGAGAAGTGTTTACACAGCGTCGTGTCCCGGCTTACCCAACAAAAGTTTAGTTTGTAAGAATATATATATATATATATATATATATATATATATATATATATATATATATATATATATATATATATATATATATATGCAAGAAAGAAAGGCGCGTGTAGCCCGTAAGTGATGAACATTAACCTGTATAATCTATAGTGAAATAGGCTACACTTGCTCCCCTAACTTGGGTTACTCAAAGGGAACTACACCGAGTTTTCAAAATTCCCGCTTAGTAAAACAAACGTCTTTCAGAGTGTGAAAGTATCAGGATATGTAAATATGGTGTTTTTGTGATGTCACAAAAATAATATTTACATATCCTCGTATGATTTATTGTTACATGACAGTTGTACTGGTTTGGTGACCACAACAATGTCACAATGTTGAACTGTAATTCCCATAAAGTTGTCACAACGTTGTCTGACAACATGTTGATAATGTAATGATAACGTTGCCAGAACATCCTTGAATCCTTCATATGTTCCATTATATCTGTGTGGAACTCTTTGTTAAGTTTGTTAAGAAATAATACCATGAACAACATTATGTAGTAGGGACGGTCTTGTTCAGACAACATAAAAACACCACCTATTCATAAAGTTCTAGCAACACTGTAAGAAAGTAGACAATGTGGTGACAGTGTTATGTGTTTGCTGGCAAGTTTCCATGCACCAAGTAGAGAATGATGATTTTTTATATGCTAACCCCTGTAAGGTTTTTTCCCCAAACCAATTCAAGGTGGAAAACTGACATTATCACCCATTTTCCTATAGGAAAGTAGGAAAAAGCCGACAATTCCACAGGTCTTTCAAAGTGGGTTTGTGTAAAACACCCTGCTCTAGAGAAACTTGGCAAGACAGAAATGTTCACAGTGGAGGTGATAGGAACCAGACGTCCATGTTCAAAAGCATTTTCATAGACATTAAATGGTTATGAATACATACTGATGTCTGAGAAATATAGCCATTTCATTTACTCTCCTACACCACCAGTGAACCTACACGTGTCTACTTAGTTTTTACATGTAATGTTGAATATAGTGATAGAAAAAATAGTAAAAGGTTTTCTTGGTTTTGCCATAGAACATCCTGGATGTGTCCCTCTGCCATGAATATATTAAAATAAATTGAGTAAAATACATTGTCTACCAAACTGCAAAACGAAACCAACATACAACAATGTGACGGAGCTTTTACAGGTATTAAACAGATTCAGATGTACAGATTCCTGTCATCACCACTGTGGAGAATTCTGCCTTTGTAGATTTCTCTAAAACTAAGCATTTTACACCAAAAGACTCTGAATGATTTTGCTGACACACTAATCATCATAATGCAGACGTTAAAATGATATTTATTTTAAATGTAATAAACATTTGCCCTATGTCTGCCTATAAGCTCTTACCCACAATTAACTTGTGTAACGTTTATCCCACAGATTTCTAGCCATGAACCCGCACATTTATTTGTTTTTCCCGCTGTCACACATTTATTTCAATTTAGAAAGGGCTTGTAAGAGGATGTAGATTACCTTTTGTGAATAAATAAATAAAATTTTAATATAGAACATTTTGCTTGAGAATATATTTCTTATCCCTAGGAATAATAATTCTGTGGCTTTTGGCTCCCTGTGGGGCTTATAGTATGTTCCCTGAGGGATGTTGTGACATGAGATAAGGAATTGGAACTGGGTTTTTTGGGTTTTTCCATCATTGTATAACTGGGTGAGAGGTGAATGTTTGGGCTCCTACAAGACTTTGGGCCTGACAGAGCGTGACTCTTATTGACATAATTGAAAAGCTCTTGATGGTCACTATATCTGTTGACTGAATCTCACCAGCGATACTGTGTTTATTTAAGTCTTTGAGGTTAAGTGCGTTTGTGTAAATGCATTGAGAAAAGTAAATACTCAAGGCCCCCTGGTGGTCAGACAGCTCTAGGCAACTGCTTTTACTGACTATTGCAAGTATCAGTTCCGGGTAGTACTTCAGGTACTGGCGAACCACTTTAACTAATCGTAGCACAGAGGGTGCGGTGTGTGGGTGGGGTAAAAATGGTCGGGTGAATGAGGAATCCAAAGCTTCTCAATCTCTCTCTCAGTCACACCTGCACAGGCCTCACCCTTCACACAGAAGACTAAAACTGTACAGGCTTCAGATCAGTTTAGGCAGTTTATCCACAGATCAGTTGGTGTCAAACTTAAAATTCTTATCATTCCTATAATAGCCTAGTGACTGCTCCTTTGCGAGATCTGCCAAGAAACTGTGCAGACATAAGGCGAATGTAGCCCACAGTTGATTTATGGAGCAAAGTAATAATGTTGGTATGTTACATATACAGAAGGAGAGGAATGGGTGAGGAATTCTAGCCTCATTCCTAATTGATGTTGTAATGTTAGAAATATGATATTAATTATTTCAGTATCTGTGTGTCCACATTTTGCCTTTATTTTGGGAGGCTTGCTCTCAAACCTTTTTAAAGGAATATTTTCCTAGACCTCCAAAGTTCAGTATTAGAGGTTTTGTGGTCTACCAGGTTGTTAGGAATCCAATTTTCTCTATAACTCCAGTTTTGAAAACTTCTGTTTCCTGTCTAAAAAAACTTTTGAAGTTGGAATCAAGTGAATGCATCGTATTTTAAGTCAATATTTTATCTAAATTCCAAATTTTATAATTCCAGCAGTTGTCAAGGCATTTTTGTGCAATTATACTATGGGTGTGCCTCAAAACCTAGTGAGTGTCTAAGTAGGCTGTCTATGTAGGCAGCTGTTTAAGTAGCAGTGCTCTGTCTGACATCTCTCCTTATAAAGCAGATTACCGAGACGCTCTAGTTAGAGAGAGACTGCTTCACAGCTTGTGCCCGCCCACAGCAGCACGTGACCGGTGGTTTAGCTGGTGGCTAAGCTACCAGCCGGCATCCAAAACAATAGCCTGAGGCTTAAAAATCCGTTAGCATAAATGCTAATGGCTCGAGTATAAAACTGAAAAATGGTCAACAACTCGTTGCAAAGTTGCCAATCAAAAACTGTTTTGTGTGATTATATGACAAGAAACACATTAAACACCAGAGAGAATCGAAATAAATTTTAAAATGACTTCACTGCTTGTAGATTTGCCTGCGTTGCATCATGGGATTGCCTTAGCAGCTGAGGAAGCGTTCAATGCTTCCTTAAAATCGTGGCAAAATAAGGCTCCTCAGTAGACAGCATGTTTAAGGTATATAAGAATTTGGACAGCCCACATTTGGGGTGCGCGCATACTATGATGTAAATGCTGCCTATGTAGGCAGCTCACTAGGTTTTGAGACACACCCTTTATGCCATAAACTCATCCTTATGTACTATATTTATATTTTTTCACATTGTGTGTTTCCAAGTACAAGATCGCCAGAGAATTGATTTTTAACAATAGACTGAAAATGCCTTGAATGCTGTACTAAGTAGGCAGGAAGATTGTACTGTCATTGTAAATTAATGTGTTGTATAGTAAAGTACATGAAGTAATGCAAGTCTGTGGCATATTGGGACACAGCTGGGCAGCTGTATAAAGTGGCCTAACTTCATACTTAAGAAAACATGACAATGCTTCAATTATATATTAATAAATAATTGTACTTTGTGTGTTTTGGTTTTTTTTTATGACTAAAGATATACTGCAGTCCTGTTTATGTCAAAGTAATGGTCAAGAAAAAAAAAAACTTCTGTTGAGGTAGTGAAGTATGACTAGTACTAAAGATTCTCCATGAAATGTCCCTGTATGCAAAAAGTTGGGTGCCCTTCATCAAATAACTTTCATTAAGTAAACTCATTTTCTACAAAGGACACACTTCTGCATGTTGTACCACACAATTAATGTTTGAGCTTTTTAGTTTTGATTGGCTCATAAAGAATTTGATGGTCGAAGCAACATGTCGAAATAGTAAACAGGCAAGAAGACAAAATGACCTCTGTGTAAACAAACTAGATCATCAGACTGTTTTTAGTTAGCTGTGTTAATTGCTTGGAGCTTGTTATTACTTGTTGTTTACCTATACTAACTACTTGCTCTTGAGCTCAACAACAACACAAAGTAAATTAAAGTTGTTACTCATGGTAAAACTTTCAGTTTATGATCTGCTGCAGCCAGAAAACAGTGGATAAATCACAGAAAGGCTGCTACTTACAAGTTGTGTTTGGGGTTGTGATAAAGGTGGAACTACTTCTGTCCTCAGTCTCTTCAGTGCCACCTCGATCAGCTAGTGCAGAGCCAGAATGTAACTGTGGTACCATTTAAGCCTGTATGGAAAATTCACCAAACAAGCTGGTGAATTTAAATGTAAACATCACCCATGTATGTTGCCGGATTGTTTCCTGGGACGGGGTATAAAAAGCGCCAACATCCCCTTCCCAGCCTAAAACAGTATTTCTACACATAGTCCATAATTTTCATTACTATTGCTTAAGTATGTTAATCGCTTAAATATGTTAATTATCACTTAAATATGTTAAATAATTCATTAATTAATATTAATAAGCCAGGAGTGTTATGTAAGAGTTCAGGATTTTTAAATTTGGCTCGTTTCACATTTGCAAATGCAGGTATTCTGTTTGAAGAAGGAACAGCAGTGCCTGAGATGCATGGTATGCATGGTAACTCTCCTTATTATCACAATGTAAATACAGGTTTTCATCGTATAGCACCTTTAAACTTAGCAAATTAATAATTGTACTGGATGTATCAACTTAGAAAGCAAACTGGCTGGGTGGGTCCAGAATCTGATCAGAGACTTTTCATGCAAAATTTGTAACTGTGTTATTTTTGTATTAATTCTTATCTTGTGTTCTTTTTGCTCTTCTGTGTCATTGGCTTGTACGTTATATTTCTATTCTTGACATATCTTTACGTGTCTGCTTTGCCTTTAGATTTCCTGCGTTTGTCAGCGTGCTTTTGTCATTTGCGTCTGTGCTGACTGTAGCCTGTGTCACATTGTTATGCATGAGCCCGCATACAGGATTAGAGCTCTAGCAGGACTCTGATTAGAGAGGCCACAAACAATCTAATGACAACTTTGAAGTAGCTGCAGGCCTTTACGTCAAAGTATTGCCAATTTGTGCATGAACAAGAATATCGCTCAGGCACTCTGCGCGCGCCTGGGCCGGGCAAGAGGAAAGCCATGACAGGAACAGTCTAAGCCTAAGCTAATTTACATTATGCAAAACACTACAGGCTGGAGAAAGACTGTGTCATTTAATGAAACTAAAACAGAGCTCTGGCATCAGTGGAAAGTGGGTTGACAAACCGAAAGGCCCTCTGGTAAAGCAGGCTGGAGACATTATTGTTCATTTCTATGTTGTTAGTATGAAAGGAGGTGAATGTTCCGATGTGCTGTGTAAGACTGCAGGAAACGTATTGCATAATTAAGCGAAGGGAGTCTGTGGATCAGCCAATAGAGGGCAGCATGATATCACAGACTGCTGCTTTGTGCAGAGTGAACTTCACTGTACCCTTCATGAAAATGAGGACAAACTGCAGTCGGTGCGTGTCCCAGAAAGACCTCTGAGTAGAGAGAGCTAGCTCAGACGGTGTAACACCTGGGTAACACTACAACACCTGGGGCGCTGAGTGTCCTCAGTTTATTTGGGTATTTTCGTGGAAAACGCTGCGTTTGACAACACAGTATTTGCAAAATAACCTTAATGTTCCGTAATGCTTACAGCAAAATCTGCTGCGGCGTTCCCTTTGTGTTGATGAAAGATGCTCCTCCAGAGTGAAAGACCAAAAATGAAGTGGAAACTAATCATTTCAATAGTGGCTCCAGAGGAGCCTTGTTATTTTTACATTAATATAATTTTTCTCCCAAATTAACAATCCTAGAAAAGCTGCGATGTTTTGAGTGGACTGAAATCTAAAAACTGGTCTTTTTTGGGCTTTAGGCTGCCTAACGAGTTAACAAACAGCCTTGAATTAAAGGGGCCAGAGAATGGAAGACTGTTCATTAGCATCACTCAATATTGAGAGTTTGATACATAGAACTGACATACCATGAACCTTAAACACGTTATTCCTCCTGCAAATACAAGTCCCCCATTTCGTCACCATCCAAAAAAAAATGTTTGGTTGATTTTTTTTTTTTCTACATCAATTGAACACGACAGCTGCCATTTATATCCTGTTCATGATTTATATCCTAGTTTTATAATGAATTTTATGATGAACGGGCCAATAGAACTGCACCAAAATCATTTGCAAAAAATTCTGGTTCCATTGATCTGCATTAAAAGATAACAATGATATTGTCCTCCCCTGTAAAGTTTTTTTGACAGTGACAATTTGCAAAAAGGGCCGATTTCTAAATGCCAGATTTGTTATGTAACAGTCTTTACCTCCAAAAAATATATATACAGCAATAGAGCAACAACAAGGAAAATTATGTACTATGTGGAAAAATCTAACTATTCATGCAGTGAAGGGCCTTGTCATCACTTTTAATGCCCTTACAGCGAACTGCTGTTCATCTTTAAACGAGGTGGAAGTTGACTTCCAATGTTACAGCTTGTATAGGCACCACAATGGAACTGCAGCATTTAAAGTGGAACGGATAATACAGTCACTGACCAAAGAAAACCATGCATCTCTATTTTTGTCGGTTTTACCTGCAGCAGCTACTCTTTACCATGCGGGAAAATTTCATGATCAATGGAAATGTGCCAAAAGAGCTTGGATAAAAATTCTGGCTCCATTAACTTTAAAAGTAAAGAACGTTCTTGGCTTCTCCGGAAAATTTGCCATTTTGGAGATACTTCTTTGTCTTCGGACAGCAATGATATACAAACATACAAAACAAACAAGACCTAACAAGATCCTGAACTTTAATTCAGAGTTATTATTATACTCTGAACATTTCATTCCTGACAGTTTCTCAAGCCTCAGATGATATTGAGCAGCTTCACTCAGTGTTGAGTGAAGCTGCTCAGAGACTGAAGAGGTTCCACATTCATTAGCATCACAACCCCAACAGCAACAAGTAGCATCCATTCTGTGTTTTTATCACTGTTTACTGGTTAAGGCAGATCATCTTAAACTGAAAGTTTTATAGTGATTATTTGACTTTGTTGTTGTTGAGCTCGAAAGCAAGCTGCTAGTATAAATAACATTTGCTACTTTCCAGTCTGTGTCTATTTCCTTTTGCTGCTTAAATGTGAACCATTGTGGTGCCTCACTGTAAACCAGCAAATCAGAGCGAGCTCATCAGAAATCATAGGGTGTAAATGGGGATGTAAAACCACATCTGCCCATTTTCACTACAACCAAAGTCACATACCTGCTATGTAGACATCGGAGGACAGTGTAAAATACTGAGTAAATGCGATTTGTGGCCCCTGTGATGGCCCACTAAGGTCCCCACACGTAACAACAACAACATGGGTATGGGAGTGTGCTGGGGAGGTCATAGTTTGATGTAGTTTTATTGTGCTCAACGTAAGGATAAAAAAATGTACTGTTATTTGCACTATATATAGCTCTTTGGTATTCGAACATTGCTCATCTTGTGCTAATGGTCAGTAATTTAACATCTTTTAAAAGGTACACTTTTCTATGCTAGGAGTGCACACTAGCAAGAAGAGTCAGACCATAGGTTAAGACAGTTTTTACCATTTTATTAAGCTCACCAAATGTGTTTTACCGCCTTCTTTGTTCCCTAGGAGCCATGTCTGCAGCGTGGCTCAGTGGGTGGTGCTTAAGAGGGAGTGCGGGCTTATGGAGCATGTTTTTATAGACATGCTTGGAATTCTGGGAAATGTAGCCTAAACTATCTGGAACCTTTATAGGGGGTAAACCAGATATATTCAGGGAGCTATTTAAATAGTGTTTTTGCCTGGCCAGAACTCTTTTTGTAATAAATTGTTAAATTGACTCCTTACTGTCCTCCTGGCTTTGCTTTTGGTCACACCCTGACAGCCCCTTCAAGTGAGACCAGTTTCAGTAACAGTGCTTTTACATCAAGGAAAAGGCAGCAAGGTAGAATCATTACTGATACTGTAGAAGAAACATTCCTCAGAAGAGAAGTAAAAATGAATCCAGCCTGCTCGTTCTTTTCTTCTATCCAGCCACCTCTTATAATAACCAATTTTCGTGCTCTAGAAACATTTTAGTGGGTGGTTCTTAAAAGGACTACACTCCTATATACTAATGAAACAAGGTTCTATGACTTCTTTAAGAACCATATATAACAATTTCTCTGTTTAAGCATTCAAGTGGTTTTATGAGTTGTCATTTCTTTATACTCTTAAAATAAAAGTGCTCAGTAGTGTTCTTTGTGCAACCTTTGGTGCCCTACAACACTTTTATCCTGTAACTTTTTAGCCAAATTTATTTATGTTGCTTGTTTTATCATGTTTACTCTTGTTTTATTTCTGTTCTTCGATGTTTTTAGTTTTTCATTGGCATTATCTTTATATTTTCTAATTTGTAACACACTTTGAATGGCCGCAGTGTACAAAAGGGGCTACATAAATAAAACTTGCCTTGCCTAAAGTAACTTCCAGTAGAAATTTCTTAAGTTTTCTTTTGAAAGATCTTTTTAGATTTTAAAGAACCCCTATGTAATGTAAAGGTTCTAGAAAGAACCCTTAAGATTCTCACAGTCACAAACATGGTTCCTAGGGGGACCAAAAGTGGTTCCTCAGTGGCATCACTCATAGCCCTTTTTCGACCGAAATTTAGTGCTGTTTTTGTCCAAATACCAAGCAACTACTTAGTTAAGAAGACATAGAAGTCCCTAGCAGACCACCGCACACTCTTATAGGGTTTTGCTATTGTTGTTTTTTTTTTCCCCCAACAACTTGATTCCCCCTCTAATGGTACTGCAGTTGCATTGTTGTGCCTGTACAAGCTGTAGCTGTTAAAGTGGAACAGAATGTTCGATTAAGAAGCTGGTGACCAGGAACCCAGCAGCAGCCTCATTTAAATGTCTTTTCCATTCAGTTCCTTGGAAAGGCTATGAATAATGCCAACATCTCCTTCACTGGCTGGAAGAGTGGATTTCTGCACATAGTTGTCCACCATTTTCATTTCTGTCAAATGTAACGTTTGGGAGTGTAAATATTAATGAGTCTTAACTGTTACATAACAGTTCAGTATTTTGGAATCGGCTCACTTAATCATCCTCCTTCGCAAATGCAGGATTTGTATTTGAAGGAGGAACACCAGTGTTTGAAGTTCAAGCTATTTCAGCCATATGTACCAAACTCTCTTTGCTCAACAATATAAATACAGCGTTCCAATCTATACAACTTTTAATTTCTTTTTCTAGAACGACGCATTCAGGCCAAGAATTGAGGATACATTTTTACGAGGTTGCCAAATTCGAATGTTCCAGCACACAGCCTGTAAGAGCCCAATTGGTATCATGAATAAAACCAAGGAGCCAAAGAAGATGGGGAGGAGGAGGAAGAGGAGGTGGAGGTGGAGGAGAAAGAGTCTGAGCCACTGTCCCACACATTGGTGCCCTTGTGGAGAAGATGGAGGGCATAACTGGCCTCATTCAGTCTTGATTTCCATACCTGCTTCTTCACAGTCACTGCGGTGATTGATGACAAGGAGCGGACTTGATTAGCGAAAAAAGGGGAGCAGCTGTAACAAAGTGGCCTCGGCTCTCCACGTGGACTCCTCCGTTTCCATTAACACATTCAATTTGAGAACACTAATGAAAATGCCATTGGTGGGGATGAAAGGTGCGATTAAGCGAAGACGTACCTCCTTCAGACTCACAATGGTGCTTGTTCATGAGGCGGATATTTATGCAGAGTGGTCCTCTCAAGCTTTTGAAGAGCTGAAAAGGGAGATATTTAAAAAAAAAAAAAAAAAAAGGCGTTTGGTGTTACATAAAGGCAGACTGGGGATTCGGAGCTCTCGTGGCGAACCATTAAAGGGATGGTGGCGGAATATGAATGCGTTCTGTCTCTCTCTTTGTTTTTTTTTTTTTGCTCGTGCTAAGAAAAGAGGATCAAACCGACCATATGGTAGAGCAGTTAAAACAGTTTAGGACCTGCTGCACAGCCGAGTGATTAAACTAAATTACCACGAGTGCAAAAGCAGTGCTCGCAGAATAGGCCTTCCTGTTTCTTAAAAATGACACCACTGCGCCGAAAATGGAAGTCAATGAAACATCATTGCCTGCTGAGCGCATGCGAACAATGGCACCTCGTCGTGCACAATGATCAGGTAGCGGGGGTATTGATATTTGCAAGAGGGTTTGTTTTAATGATTTTCCACAGCATTTCACAGGCCTAATGCAATATATCTAATGATTGAGAAGGATACCCTTTTATAAACCAAGCTACTGCTTCCACTGTACGTCCTACACGATTTTAGCTTAAAACTAAATGCAAATATATGAAGCCGACAGCGACGTTCACGATGCCTATATGCATTAGTAATGAAAGACAGGACACAGAGAAGTGTGTGATAGAAGTATAATCTTATTTTCCACACAAAACCAGCACTTACTGAGGTGACCGAGGAAAACCTGCTGCAGCGTGAAAAAGTCAGAGACCACCCTTCATGTATTGAATTTCCAGTTAAAGCAGACAGTAAATACAAGTCATGGACTGACTGCGCTACAGCCCAGGCATCAACATCACTGAATATATTTGGGGTTACTTGGACAGTGAGAAGCAGAAAATGCTACCAACTTCTAAGAACACTAGAGGAGAAGCTGCAACAAAGGCAAAGTCTGTACCCATTAGCACAGTTAAACATACACTGCCTGGCCAAAGGTGTCACTGGGTTTAAATGAGCTAATGCTTAAGAGCTATTGGATTACTGCAGTGATTAGTATGTTTAATTGGCAACAACTGTTGAACCAGACTGATGCAGTAAGTAGCTTCTCAATTTTTAAACAGCAGTGTTGGAAGGTGTATCTTGTGGTTGTGGAAAAGATGGAGACTGTGTTGAAATGACTGGAATTGGGTTAAGAACTGGCCAAAACATTGTTAAAACCAGGTGGTGAAGCATCAACTACTTGGATAAAATGTGGATGGAATAAAATGATTGTGACTGGAGATCAATTAACCTTACCGTAGACTTTTATAAGATTATAAGAAATCCATTCGTTAGTGAGGCTAAAAGGAAAAAAAGGTCTTCAGCTCGCTATGGGACTCTATATTGGACTCTGGAGTGATGGAAAAAGATAGTGTGGCGTGATGAGTCCAGACCTACCCTATTCCAGAGCAATGGGTGAATCAGAAGGGAAGCCTAGGAGAGGCAGAGATCCAGACTTATCAGCGTTATGTGGCAATGAAATAAAGTCAGCCAACTACCTGAATGTACTAAATGACCAGGTCATCCCATCAATGGATCTGTTCTTTCCCGATGGCATGGGCATATTCCAGGACGACAATGCCAGGTGGTGCTTCAGGGAGCCTGAGGAATCATTTTCACACATGAATTGGCCACCACAGAGTTCTGACCTTAACCCCATTGAAAGTCTTTGGGATGTGCTGGAAAGAACTTACGGAGCGGTCTGACTCAATCTTGGCCGAAACCGAATGCAACTCCGGACGGAAATAAGTTCTAACTCTCCACAAGACTGTCGATGCAATGCCACAGCGAGTGCATACCGTAATGAAAGCTAAAGGTGGTCTGACTAAATATTATACTGAGCAACGTTTTTTTTGGCCAGGCAGCATATATTTTTTTTTTCTTGACGCTGAAAGCTGTATCACTTCTCTTTAATTAAGGGTCATTTTGACTGGAAATGAAAAGAGGTCCTCTGGCTTTCGCACTGAACTGTACAGCCACGATCTGTTAACCCTCAGGAAGAAATGTTCACCATTTTCCATCGAAACCTCAATTAAATTACATGTTCTTACTTTCACTAATTAAAAGAAAACATTGCTCATTCATGGTGAAAATAGCTGCAACACATTTTTTTAATCCACAACAGACTTAATGGAAAAGGAAAAAAGTTATCTTTCTATTAACTTGTGTCGACTGAGAGACATGAAAAGGCTAATTATTGCTATCTGAGCATCAATTTTTTTTCCTGTGGGTAAATTAGACTTGTTCAGTCCACAAAGCAGAGAGCGAGAGGTGCATCTCTTCATAATGGGGTGGGGGTTGTTGGGGGTGGTATAAAGAAAGTGTAACTGTTTATTCAGAAGAGCTGGTTTAGAATAATAACCCTCATGTATTTATACACAGACTCGTTCTGCTTCCTCTTTAGAGGATTCAAAAGCAGGTCATCGTTATCTTCAAGCAGCTACTCGATATTAATGAGGAAACACTGCTGTTGATGAGGGAAGGCTTTGGGTCGTCCATAACAGGCCAATACTGCAACGGGACAGA
The DNA here is from genome assembly GCA_021613375.1 of Megaleporinus macrocephalus. NCBI lineage: Eukaryota > Metazoa > Chordata > Actinopteri > Characiformes > Anostomidae > Megaleporinus > Megaleporinus macrocephalus. Next base: position 28,306,469 of record CM038716.1, read on the forward strand.
GCGCTGCACCATTTATCACTCATAGCTCTATGTAGGTTCATTAAGAATGAATAACAAAGACTGACATTAGAAAGAAGGAAGCCTTTGCAATACTTTGTGAAAACAGAAGTTCACTACAGATGCACTTTAAAAAAAAGTTGCATTTATGCGAGCACATGGTTCTTCACATGGTTCTTCACAGATCTTCAGATTGATGGAAAATGTGTTTCATAAGGTTCTATATAGAACCTTTTCCAAAGTGGTTCTATATAGCACCCAAATGTGTTCTTCTATTGTTACAAGACTGCCATCGCAGAAGCTATGGTATCATACAGAACCATTAAAAAAAGTAGAAACAACACATTCTCCAAAAATATATAGATATTGTTCACTATGCAAAGAAGCATTTAAGCATAAAATGTTCTATATAGAGATCATGGTTTTATATAAACCATTGTCTTTACTAAAGAACCCTTGAAAATCAACATTTTTGAAGAATGTGGTTCTTTTAGGTTTAGGGTAAGTGCCAGGTATACACTGCAGAAACCATATACTGACAAGTGAAAGCATCTTACAGCATCTTACATCTCCTAATATTCTCATTATTGGACTGTTGGATCGATATGTAAAGATTATTGATCCTATTTCTGTATATGTGTACGTATGTATATACGACAGCTTTAAGTCAACTTTACTATAAGGTTGTAAACAAGTATAGTTATTTTAGAACCGATTAAGGTTTAACACAGAAATGAAATTTGTAAAGGTAACAAATTACTTAGTAAAATTGAGGCAACTAATTACCCAACTTTAAATCAACCTATTCCAGTTTAAAGTGTGCACTGGCAGATGATGCTTGATGGAAGTAAAATGATCTATTAGCACATAAAGATAATTTCAGTTTTAGAACAATAGGTTGCATCTCTAAAATAATGAGCTTACAGAAGGGAAAAACTTTTAACTTATTGCAAAAATCATTGAAAAAAGATTTTAGACCACTTGTATTTGTTCATTACTCATGAAGTTTATGTAAAGAAAAAATAAAGTAAAATAAGATTAATAAAGATCAATAAAGGCAAAAATGAACATATGATATCTTGTCCTAAAAGCTATGCCAAGTAAAATAGTCTAGTCTAGGTTGAATGCTCTTATATTATTATGATATAAAATCTTTTTCATAATGATAGTGCTAAGCTGTTCTGAGCACACTATTGCTTTTGCCAGTTTTTTCACAACACTGACCCACATATTCAGTTTGAAAAAAGGCATAAAAGAAGCTTCCAATTGGTGTAGCTGTCTTGGGATTTGCCCTATCATTAGAAGATTGTGAGCTGAAAACTGGTCAAGTTTAAACTTGGTCAGATCATAGATTTTGAGTATCAGGATTATGCCTGGTGAAGGCCAAGCTACATACAAATGCAAATGTTAACACACCTAAGATGCATTTAAACCAGATTCAATCCTCTCAAACCACTTCTGGAGGAGGCCTGAGACATATTTTACCCACAAGTTATAGAAGTGTAAATGCATCCATGCATCCATTATTCCTAACCCTAACCCTAAGACACTACCAACAATTTAAACCCCTCCCGTCACAACCCAAACTCATACAGCATGTTACTGTCTCTGAGGTAGATAATCATGGATGGTTGGGGACTGAATAGAATGCTCAATATGGACAGACATTACCAATTAATAATTAGTTGCTGCATAAAAAGTGGGTATATATGGAGACGCATTTGACTAACGTGTAAATCCTATCAGGATACAATCCAAATACTAATCACATAACGTGACTAGCTGTAAACGGGGTCTAAGAGAGCATAACCAGCCTCACTTAATTCAATGTAGTCATATTATTAGAAACCAAAATAAAACATTGTACTCAAAGGTTTTTGTAGCATATTTATTGTGTATCATGAAAATATTTGATTCGATTTATTGTGATATTTTTGCCAAACCATCAAGCCCTAATATACTGACTACACTTCAGATGCTTTCATTTCAGATGCTTTCATTTCCCAAGATATAATGTTTGCAGTGTAAGCCTGGCCCTGAACACTAACCCTAAACCGACAGGGGTTTCTACGCATGCTGAACAACTATTAACCGTCTATAGGGTTCAATCTAAATAAGGTGGAAGGCAATTATCACAGTGTATGTGGTCACTTAATTCATGACTTTTCACACTTTTGTTTTAAACACACATACTATCTTCACACTGAAAATCAGCTGGTGCTGGAACTTCCGCCCCCTACAATGTCTTGTTTTAAGGAACATGGAGGGAGTAGACTTAGTTACTGAGCTAATTAGTTACTACACAGTGGTTTTATAAGGGATAACTCAGTATGGCTGAAGATCTCACGTCTCTTCAGGCGTAACTTCACTTCCTAAGAAGTAATGATCGTCAAAACTGTCTCAGCTTTCTGGAACTGTGCTTATGAAAAAACGTACCTTGCATGACAAGTTGAATTAACGCACTCGGCAAATAAATACAAAATGTAACAAACAAGATGTTACGTTTCCAAGAAAGTGCTTGTCTTTCTCAGATTAAATAGATCTTACTTTTCTGGTAGATTCTATATGTAATTAATTACAACCAAAAAGGAATTGTTTATCATGGTCATTTACAATATATCTTATGATCAATTTGACAACAATGTGACTGATTTAGTGGTGTTTTTTTCCTTTTGGACAGTGGTAAAGAGCAATTTCAGTAGTTATAATCTATTCAGTAGTATTATATTCTACTTTCTATTTTAGAAAGATTTGGCAACCTCTGATACAAGGTTCTAAACAACATTTGGATTCACTACATTACATTAAACATGGCATACTGGACTGTACGCCCATGACTGAAATGACCCTGATAACACTTGGAAATCTTGAACAGCTCATCTGTGGGTGAAGGTGAAGAAACAGAGGGAGAGGAAGGAGGTGTCTGCCAGACAGGTCTTCGCTAGAGGCCAGTGGAGAGGCAGATGTGCGCGGAGTATCAATCTCTCGCCGAATCAATGATGGTGTTTCAGTAGCAGTAATCGATTTCCTCGTTGGCCAGAACAACAGCTGTTCTGCAGGGAATGTAAACCTGAGAGAGTGTCAGAGGGAGGGAGAGGAAAACAGAGTAAGAGTCAGAGACCCACATCTGAGAATAGAAACTACTCTGAGAGACAAAACACTGCTGTTTAAAACAGGTGTCCAGTGAGAACAGATGAAGAGGTTATAGATCAAGAAAAAAACCAACAACACTCAAGGTACAATAGCAGTGGTACAGTTGTAAGATTTGTTTACATTATATTCACAAGAGGATCTTGTACAGACTGAGTCATCAGCAGATTGTATCCTTCCACCTTATATCAACACTTTTATCAGTAACACCAGCCATATAGGTCCGCATTGTAGGTTCACAATTACTGACTGCAGCCCATCTGCTGGTGCACAATTTATCGGACCCCCACTGTCTCATCTATCAACAGAAAGAGAACATCTGTAGGACCACCGCTGACCCAATAATTAATAATTTTTACAGTTACAAAGTGCTTCACCTCAATCCACTACAAATACTGCTTTTTCTAATTGTGAAGTATCGCATACCTTAAAACTGTAATACTGTCTGAGATAGTTATGATATGGTGAAAATCTCACACCGTAGGTCACACTGACACATCATGACAATCAAATAAAAAAACTAAAAATTTTTTGGAGGGGGCAGCAATAACATTTGACAATAAACCAAAAGGGATATATATATATATATATATATATATATATATATATATATATATATATATATATATATATATATATATATATATATATATATATATATATATATATATATATATTATTTTATATATATATATATTATTATTATTTAATTATTAAGGCATATATATATATATATATATATAACTTTCTCTTTGAACAGCAGGACTATGTGCCTGTCTTATAAAAACAGTACCATTTAATTGTGAGATTCTCCTTTTAGGTATAGGTAGCAAACTTATACAGCATTACAACCATCAGTTTACATAGTAGGGCATGTGTCTTTTTAAAGGGAACCGAACTACAAAACGTTAATAAAACATGTAATGAAAAGTAATGAAACACTACTCTGGCTTAACTGAGCTTGTAATTCCATGTATGTTGTCTTTTAGCTCTGTTTTGTGATAGTCCAGAGCTGCAGTCTCCAATCATTTTCCTGAAGATCTACCTTCCTGTAGGTTTCACCTCCAACCAAAACCTAACAGTCAAAAAATTCTTCAGTCAATAAAGGACACGTGACCAGCTGGTGGCAGCAGCAAATGATTGTTACCTTGTTTGGGGAATACAGCTAAATCCACAGTACATAAACAAGCTTACATTTCCTTTTAAAATGTACAGAAATCACTAGCATGCTGTATAGACACAGAGAATGCTTGATGTGAGCAGCAGCAGCAGCAGTAAACAGAGCTCCTCACATACAGCAGTTTATCTCAGTTTAAAGTTAAATCATTGCTTCCATCCACTTCTTATTCTCACTATTTATCACAACAGTGCACAGAAACTAAAACGTTGCTGGTGTAGCTTAGTGGGTGAGTGCTATTATATAGGGACGTTTCTTGTAATAAGTGACACGAGCAGGTGCTTATGGCCCTGGAGTTACGAGGGGCCATGACAGGTCCAAAAAAACAGAAATCCTCTTGAACACACAATATTATTATTTTTTCTCCATTTCATTTATTCTATTCATTTTAGAAAATGTTTAAAAATTAAAATAAGCATTAATATTTTTTTTTATCCTTAAATACAAAAGTATTTTAGGTGCTCTTGTAGGAGCCCTGCTCTATTCCTTTACTAGTAGTTAGTTTGTAATAACTTAGTAACTAAACCAATCCTGTTGTTCAGCAGTGACTGTTTATTTGCTGGAAGTAACTAATATTGAAAAATCTTGAAAAAAAGATGTCCTGTGCAGAAATTACAGTGTATATTTTGTTATATCGTGTAACATACATACATATATATATATATATATATATATATATATATATATATATATATATATATATATATATATATATATATATATATAAATATTAAATAAACAGAAATGTACTACAATTAGTAGTAGATGTTTAAATATGCTCCATATAAGAATGTGTTCAATCAGGTGGATTTGTCTGATTAAATATCCAGTGAAAGCAGGTGCAGGTACGTAATAAACTGGCAAGCTAGTGTATAAGTAATAAAATATAGACTTAAAAATATTTTTGTAATTAATTTGAAAAAAGGTCTTTCTCTTGGCTACTGCTTCTCATATCAATTATTAAAAAGGATTTGGTGGAGACAACTGCCTGCTGCTGGTGAGTCTAACTACTTGTTATCAATGTTGGGTTTGCTGCTATTGCATCAATATGGTTGCTCTCTCTCTTTTTCTCTTTCTCTCTCTCAGATGCAGCATGAGGCACAAGTGAGTGAAAACCCCTCATAGCTACTGTTAAGAGTTTAATATCAACCTGTCGTTCTCCTTCAGTTGGCCCTGAACGCTGTATTATGTTTTCTCAGGTCCTGTTCTGTTTCCAGCTGTGCTACTTCAATGATCTAGACATGAGCAGCTCAACATGTGCTGTTTTTTTTTGTGCAAGAGCTTTGAAATTTTCACTTGTTCTGACAGCCTGACAATGTTTTCAATCATTTCCTATTGAATTGAACCAATTTACACCCTACTTTAACAGACGGTAGTTACCATGCAATAGACTACCTTCCTGGTGAAGTAACTTTCCCACTGCATCTTTGTGAAATAGTGGGCAATGCTGACATCATAACAGTGAGATCAAATGAGTAAGCGTTGTCATTATTAGTAAAGTCATTTAGTTAATTTTGCCTGTGATTGCAGTTTTCTGCACAGAAGAATGGTAAGATGGAAACAGTTTTCTGTGTTGGGTTCTTGCAAAATAGTACAAAGACCTAAAATGAGTTAGACTGTAATAAAAAAGTCAGGTTAGTTTGGAATTTTAAGTAAACCCACTGCATAACTTTAAAACAATCTAAACTTATTTCTTGTTAAAAACACTTCTTTATTACTGCGTCTCGGTTAGGCACAGCGGATGTGGTTGCCTCTTCAGAAGGTGAAATTCCTTAATTTTCGGGTGAATTTGTGCTCAGTTCCTCCCTCCAATTTGAATATGACCTTTTTCTATCCGCAGGCTACGACTGCTAATAGACTTGCTGGTGTGTGACTGTGTTTCTACTGGAACTGCAAACATTACAGGCGAGCATACATATCACCTCAGATTGACGAATAATTTCTTAATCGATTCATCTAACTATTGTTTTTTCAATTAGTCTATTAATCTAATGACTAATTTTTAGATTACTCTAATCTGAGTGTGTAAGGAATTAAAATTTGTATTATTTTGTTATGGATTTGTAACCAATGGATGATTTTGGGGGGGCTGGGGGCACCTTGAAAACACACGTGATCTGTAAACGGTTAAAAAGACTAAGTCTATGCTCTGACTGGACTTTTAGAAGCAAAAAATGACACCTAGCCTACACAAACTGGACAGTTTGTGGACTATATATTTTGGCAGAGAGCCGTTTGAGAAGCAGCTACGGGTATTTTAAAGCTCCCACGATATCAAGAACTGGACGCTTAAGAAACTATTAGCAATGTGACTTTTTAAAGTGACACTACTGAAAGAATAATAATCTTAAAATAATCTGCTAAAATAAGATAAACAGGTAAACAGGTGTTGTCTTACTGCTGTGTTGATAAAGAACTACAGGATGTTTGAGCTTTAAGTTCTCGTATATAGCAGTTGTACTGTTGTGATCATCTCCACTGTGCAGAGCTGACAGAGCACCACACTGTTTTTTCTGTGTGAAACACTCCCACAACTTTTGTAGCGACTGTTTGTAGCTGCAGCTTGCGCTCCAGATAAATCCATGCTTTTAGCAGGCGCACATCTTTGCAACTCATCAATGCATGTTTTGCTAATTGACGTAATTTCTTAATCATTTATGTTAGGGCGTCACCCCAGCCCTACAGCACACAACACAGTGTCTATATTTTTTTTATATATATATGTCCTGAACCCTCTTCAGGAATTGCCCTTGAGATTTTTTTTCTGTTTACTGTTTGTCGCCCCAACAGTGAAATGAACATGCCCTATCATGCAGCACACCCAGGCTTCCTCCTGTCAGACTTCTGACCATAGAGAGCTATGGCATCACTGGGATCCAAAGTGTTAACACCATTTTAAAGGAGCAGTATGTAACCTCTAGTGGTGAAGTTGCGTATAGCAAGTTGCATTATTTTGTGCTGAATAATAAGTATGATCTTCTATCTTCCATCTCCCAGCTTCTTGTTTGAATTTCCCCATTCCACCTTAAATTATTCTGTGGGGTTTGGATAAAGTACAAATAAGTTGGGTAACTTAGTTTTGAGCTTAGTAGAGAAAAAACAAAGGCCTAAAAGCTGCACAGAAGATTGACTTAAAATGTCTTACAGGCAGTGTACAGTGTACATTTCTGACATTGAGGGAGAGAGGAATGTAGGACTATTCTCATCTAAGACAGTGTGAGCTGTCTTCGACCTCTGCGTTGTTTATGACAGAAATAACGCGGGAAGTTCAGTCCCCACAGCAGCACTGTAGAAGTAACGCCTCGGCTGGATGAGTCACTCGGGGACTGACAACCTGTAATTCTGCTTTAATGCTATTTCGAGAGAGCCTCGTGCAGCTCGCTAAGCAGAACCGAATCGGTTAGCATGCTAAACAATGAAGCCGGCGGAGCGGCGTTAACCCCTGGAGTACGAGCCGCGCTGCTGTGCGTCAGCCCCACCCGGCTCCGCCCACCCATGAGCTTTCCCTCCTTTAGAGCGTTCCTCTGACGCACGCCAGTTAACGGGGAGCAAACACAGCCAAACTGCAGAGTCGACTCTGCAGGGGCGAGAGAGGCACCTTTCAGCAGCTCTCTCTCTCGCTCTCTCCCTCAGCGAAAGTCTGAGAGTTCCCCCCGCGCTCCTCTGAGTATGTTCATCAACTCACACGGGACCCAACACGCCAGCGCTGCAACACTGACAACACACGGCAGAACAGCAGTGACTAATTAAAGCCATTCAGCAGAGAGAGAGAACAGAGAGAGAGAGAGAAGAGAGAGAGAGAGAGAGAAGAGAGAGAACAAACAGTAGAGAGAGCACAGAGAAAAAGAAGAGACCGAGCACAGAGTAGAGAGAACAGACAGTAGAGAGAGTACAGAGAGAAGAGAGAGAGAAGCGAGAGCAGAGAGTGTACAGATAGATACAGAAAGATAGCAGAGAAGAAAGAAAAAGAATAAAAACAGCGAGACAGTATAGAGAGAAAGAGAGAGCACAAAGAATGAGAGTACAGAGAGAGAGAGAGAGAGAGAGAGAGAGAGAGAGAGAGAGAGAGAGAGAGAGAGAGAGAGAGCAAGAGAGAGAGAGATGGGGGCACTGAAAAAGAGTGTGACTGAACAATAGGGAATGAGAAAAAGAGAGAGAGTGAAACCCCCATGGGGTTCCTGTGGGTGACACCCACCCAGCCACCCACAGAGAGAGAGATGGACAGAGAGAGAGAGAAGACTAAAGGAGGAGAGAGTTATTAAAGGACAGAAAAAGAAGGTAAGAGCAAAGAAATGGGAACGAGTGAAAGAGGAAAAGAGACTAAATGGAGAGAGACAGTGGGAGACACTAAAGGGGGGAAAGCAAGGAAAGAATAAGACAGAAAGATAGAATAAAAAAGAAGAGGGAGGAAGAGAGAAAAGAGAAGTGAGTAGAAAGAAAGGCAGGGGTGAGAGAAAAGAGACAGACAGTGAGTGGGAAGAAAGAGAGGTGAAGAGAGATCAAGGGAGAAACATAAATGGGAAAGGAGAGGCAGAGAGGCAGACAGAAGGTACAGAGAGCAGGGAAAGATCGAAGGAGAAAAGAGAAAGGAGGCAGAGGTGGAGAGTAAAAGGAGAAAGGAGAGAGGGACAGACAGGGAAAAGGAGGGAGAGGGAGAGAGATGGAGACAGGGAGAGAAAGAGAGAGGGATAGAGAGAGAAAGACACAGGAAGAGAGTGAATACTAAAGGAGGAGACAGTGAATAAAGGAGAAAAAAGAAGAGGCAGAGGTGAAGAGTAGTAAGTAGAAAGGAGAGAGAGACAGACAGGGAAAGGGAGGGAGAGAGAGAGGGAGACAGGGAGAAAAAGAGATAGGGAGAGAGAGAGAGAGAGGGGGGGGGAGAGAGAAAGACACAGGAAGAGAGTGAATACTAAAAGAGGAGACAGTGAATAAAAGAGAAAGAGAAAGAAGGTTAGAGAGACAGGGCAAAGAGAAGAAAAGAGTGAAACAGGAAGAGATACTAAATGGAGAGAGACAATGAGAGACACTAAAGGGGGGAGCACAGAGTATATAATAATAAAATATAAGAAAGAAAGAGGAGAAGAGACAGAGAGAGAGTAAAAAGCAAAAAGGAGGGGGAGAAAGAAAGTAGAAAGAGAGAAGAAGAGAGATCAACGAAGAAACAGAAAGGAGGAGAAAGAAATAGGGAGACAGAGTAGCGAGAGAGATAGTAGAGAAGATAGAGAGAGATTGAAGAAAAGAGTGAAAGAGAAAGATACTAAATGGAGGGTGACAATAAGAGGCAATAAAGGGGGAGAAAACACACAGAGTATATAATAATAAAATATAGGAAAGAAAGAAATGAGAAGAGACAGAGAGAAAGAATACAAAGCAAATGGAGGGGGAGAAAGAAAGTGAGTAGAAAGAGAGATGAAGAGAAGTCAAGGAAGAAACAGAAAGGAGGAGAAAGAAATAGAGAGATAGTGGAGAAGATAGAGAGATTGAAGAAGAGTGAAAGAGAATAAGATACTAAATGGAGAGAGACAATAAGAGACAATATAGGGGGAGAAAACACACAGAGAGTATAATAATAAAAAATAGGAAAGAAAGAGAGGAGAAGAGAGAAAGAATACAAAGCAAATGGAGGGGGAGAAAGAAAGTAAGTAGAAAGAGAGAAGCAGGGAGATCAAGGGAGAAACAGAAAGGAGGAGAAAGAAAGAAATAGAGAGGCAGAGAATAGAGAGAGAGAGAGATTGAAGAAGAAAGGGAAAGAGAAAGAAGAGACAGACCGAGACAGAGAGAGAGGGAGAGAGAATGAGCTGAAAGCTGAGGATGAGTGATCTGGAGAGAGACACAGAGAGAATCACTGCACCTGCTGAGACAAAAGCTTCCACTGCCGAGCTGCTGTGTGTCAACAGCGTTTATTTTCTGAGGAAGAGCGAAACAATGGTGACAAATAGCAAATTAATCTGTAAACAAAAAGCAACACAGATCCCTAATGCTATTACTGCACCGTGCCGTACACATGCTGATGAACGCATCAGATATTACAGAATATAAACTTGGTCGTCAGACGGGGGGCTCTGGAAATGAGGCTTGACCACGGACGTGTTAGAAATTCAGAAAGCAGAAGTGTTCCACAGCTGGGGCAGTGCTGTATCTACCGCTCTGAAGAGGAGCACTACTGAAGAAACAGCATAACAGCAATTGAACTACAGCCAACTTTTCTGTGAGCGATTATACCTCATTTCACACGCTGCCTTTGATGTAAGCAGTTAAACAGACCGATACGGAACCCCCGCGTTCCTCCCTCACTTACCATAGAGCAACGGACAGCGAGTCAAAAAACAGGTACCTGCTGCAGTCGACTCAACTTAGTATAATTCCACACTTAAAAAAAATGTGTTGGGCTGTTTTGCTCTTCTTTGTTCAATCTTTAAAAAGTTAATGTCACCTGTCAGTATCTTCTCATTCGACTATTTTCAAACTATGACCGAGGTTGTTCAGTCAGCCGGTCATGTCAGACGTGAGGTCCCTTTGATGAGCCATATCAAGACTGCTGGGGGCTCGTATGAAGAGGAGTGGTTGCGTATCAGATGCCTGAAGGCTTCGCTTGGCTTTACTTTGCCGCTTTAACATTCAACACAAAAACCCCCAGCTGTGATGTTTAGCGTGCCCAAGATAGCCGAGCATCAGAAAGCCTCTTTACTGGCTCATTCTCAGCACATTTGAGGGGTTTGAAAAGTCTTTGAAAGCCACAGAACTAGCACCTCGATGCATAAACAAATTGAAAGAGAGGAAAAAGGGGGGGAGGGACGGTGGAAGAAGAAAAACCCAGGGAGGAATTTCGGTTCACGTCTCATGGCATCTCTCTAACTCTTTGATTCCTCCCCCTGAATTTCTCTGACTCGAGGTTTGCGAGGTGTAGATGTTTCTAGAGGAGGACGTGCGGTGTGCAGACAGATCTTGGAGAGATGAAACAGTGCCCCGGCCCTCAATACTATCTAAGGAATAACTGACAAAACGCTGACAGGAATGGACACAAATGCTCATATAGTTGCCCAGTTCTCAACTGAACCTCTGACCATCTGTCCATCTCTTTCTCTCCTCTTCGCTTTCTCTGCCGCTGTGCTGAGCCACTACTACTTTACTCCTTCTTTATGGCTGTCTCTCCTCAGATCATTCATCCTCAGCTGTTAGCTTATCCTCTCTCTTTTCCTCTCCCTCTCTCTCTCTCTCTCTCTCTCTCTCTATCTATGCATATATATTTTTAAACACCTCAGTGTCACTCCTGGACTGAGATTGATCCACCAACCATAAATATCCAGCCAACAGTGTCCTGTGACCACTGATGAAGCCCCAGAGGATGACCAACACAAACTGTGCAGAAACTGATGAGCTACCTAGGTGTGTTGTTCTTATACCAACAAGGTACTAACAAGGTAGGCGTATGTAATAGAGTGGACAGTGAGTGTAGACAGGGCACACACCCACACTGAAACACCACCACTATGACAGAGTCAGTGCAGTGCTGAGAATGATCCACCAGCCAGACAATGCCTACTCCATCCTGGTCCTGTGGGGGTCCTGATCATTGAAGCACAGGGTTTAGAGGGCTAACAAATTATACAGGGAAACTGATGGACTGCAGAAATGTTTGTGGAGTTTAAATTTTATTAATGTAGTAAGATTTTAGTTCTGGACCTTTTCTGTTCCATTCTTCATGAAATGATTGGATGCTGGAAGAATCAGATGCCATTTTTAAATCATGTATAAAAACTTAAATGAATTGGGATACGAGACTGGCGTGACAGTGACTATAAACAAAGAACTGTGCAAAGGTCAGAGACCACCTCTCAGTCATATAGTTTTTAGTTAAAGTAACAAGTTATTCATTTGTCAGCATACAGACGTCCCTACTATATTAGTCTCTGTTATAGAGGTGTGGGCTCAAATCAGACTGCAGTCGCCAATTTGATGACGTGAGATTCGACTAAATTGAGATTTGCAATTCGACACTAAATATCAATTACTCTGACTTTGACTCACACAGACATTGGCTCAAACGAACTTAGACCTAAACGGACTTTAACTAAAACGGACATTGACTCAAACGAACTTTGACTTAAACAGACTTTGACTCAAACGGACTTTGAATCAAACGGACTTTGACTCAAACAGACTTTTGACTCAAACGAACTTTGACTTAAACAGACTTTGACTCAAACGGACTTTGAATCAAACGGACTTTGACTCAAACAGACATTTGACTCAAATGGACATTGACTCAAAGACATTGACTCAAACAGACTTTTGACTCAAACAGACATTGACTCAAAGACATTGACTCAAACAGACATTGACTCAAACAGACTTTTGACTCAAACAGACATTGACTCAAACGGACATTGACTCAAACAGACTTTTGACTCAAACAGACTTAGACTCAAACGGACATTGACTCAAACAGACATTGACTTAAACGGACATTGACTCAAACAGACTTTTGACTCAAACAGATTTTGACTCAGACTTTAACTCAAACGACTTTGGCTCAAACAGACTTTGACTCGGAAAGACTACAAATCAAAAGTGAAAGAAACAGAGGGAAGATTCAAACTACAGACGAGACTCTACAGTCAGATGTGTTTCACGTGAATGGATTCATTTTCTGCAGAAAATGTGACATACTGCATCATCACTCGTCTGTTATTGTGCTTATGCGTGACTTATTTTATTTCAGAAAAAGTGTTAAAACCTCTATAAGCTAGAAGCAACTTCATGTTTGAATTGGCTATGCCACCTTACATGGCCCAGCAGTTAAGGCGAAACAGAACACTGGAATAAATAAGGTTTTAATGGATGTTACTGATGCTTCACTTCACTTGTGCTGTTCTTTGTGTATACTATGTGTGTGTGGATTTTCTATTTCATTTGGAACCCCCCACTGAAACAGAGCTGACTCTTGAAATTGGACAACACTGGACAAAAATAAAACCTAATATATTAACTACCCCGTAACTTCTGCACCTGCCTCAGTTCATATGTTTTACTGTTCACACAACCCCTATCCTCTCACTCACTACTACTACTACTATAAACAGTAAAACCAACACCGTGGCCTGTTTTCTCCACCACAACATCCACTGAACTAGCAGAAACAATTAGCACAAGGTGGAATGGCTAGCACATGCGGTTTTATTAACACGATCAATGGCCAGCTCTTGACAAATTACTTTTGCAATTACTGGTAAACAAAGGACTTGTGCAAGTAAAGGTTTAAATGAGATTAAAGACCTGGGTAGGATAAACGCTGTGAGTAACCTTCAGCTACAAAGTACAAAAGACTCTTCAAACAAAGCTCAGTTACTGTAAAAACTCTGCATTTAATTAGCCAAAACGTAGATGCACAACTTACAGGCCTATGAGCCCTAACTAATAAACAGGAACGAGAGTGTCTGCATCTGCAAGAACATTAAAGCAGTTATGAGAGAGAGAGAGAGAGAGTGAGAGAGAAAATATGAGAGAAAGAGAGAGAGAGAGAACGAAGATGATAGTGGAACATACACTTTTCCTGTGGGCCTCACTGCTTCATTAAGCTATGATTAAAGAGATATGATTTTAGATGCTTGTAGGTACAGACTGTACGAGAGTGGAAAGAGTACGTGGGTTCAAAGCACACAAGATCACAGCTGTGAGTAAGGAGGTGCTTAATAATGTGATAAATATTGAAATATCTTACATACATATGTGGAACTGGTAATTTCGTCTAAGCACTTTGCAGCGTTCTTGTCTGCGGTGAAAGGGAACCGTGTGGTCTTTGTTAGCTGATTCATTGTTGATGATTCATTTGCATCTTTTTTAATTAACACTTCATCAATCCAGCTGGCTTATGCATTTCATTTCGTGTTCGGTACAATGCGGTAGATGCTCAGACCTGATTGAAAAACACAGAGTGCTGTTTTTCAAGGGCGCGAAGTGAAAGAGTTTTGCCTGTGTCTCCTGCCTCGCTCTGAATCCTTCATTCAGCCGGATTCCGTCAGTTTAAGGGTGCGATGCATCAGCCTGCGCAACGCCTACAGACAGTAAATGAGAGTTTATTGTCATTCACTGAGAAGAGGGTGGGGGAGCTGATGGACCCATTAAACGAGAGAGAGAGAGAGTGAGAGAGAGGGAAAAAAAAAAAAAGCGAGCAGAGGGAAAAAGTCTCGCGCCGACTTTGAAGCTGTGGCCCTTAAATAAATCATGGTGAAAAATTGCGTGGATATAAAAGGGACCCCTTTTTTGTCAGTACCTGCCAACAGACACGGTGATTAATTTCCATCATACCGAGGCATGCTAGGGACACGTTGAGGAGAGACGCAGCGTCTGACAGGAAGCTGGACGAGCCTCACTCTGAACCGCCTCTGTCCCGCTCCGGCTCCTGCCGGCCCCTCATGGGATTGACATTAGCCAGACTTGTTAAACTACACTTTGCATTTAGCCGAAAATGGGGCGGGAGCGAGATTGTGGTGTTTGAATTAATAAAAAGTTGGGAAGAAAGAAAAAAGAGAATGCGTAATTCGGCAGGGGGGGTGTGAGGATGGAGGGGTTGTGGGGGGATAACTGATGAAAGCTGTCTTAATACAGTTGAGAATTGCAGCAGAGATAAAAAGAAGGCCTGCAGCCCGAGCAGACCGAGTCCTGGCCTAATGCACCTCACGCAAGCGCGAGAACGCGGTCAAACATTTACTGAGCAGATTCTCGCCAAATAAATTCAGCTTTAGGAAACATCTGATTTTCCGCGCTTCAAATAATCTGACAATTACAGCACTTTAATCTTAGCTGGGTCATGAAAGCCGTGGTTTGAACATATCAGCATATTAAAGTCCGGTTAGGAAGTGCTGCCTGTTACAACTTCTAACTGAGAGCCCACACCACTGAAACTGTAGCAACACATTATGCTCATCACGCTCTCAGGAGACTCCGAGCTAATTATGCCACTGTTTCTGGAATTCTTGTTTTTTTTTTTTCAGTGGTGCTAAAATATGCTACATTATACATTAGTGGCAAGAGCATCTGAAGAGCTATATCTGAAGTGCTACATCTAGCTTACACTGCAGATCGATAAGTATTGACCATCCCAGGCTTGGGTGACCCTATCAGTTTCAGATATAAATGGCAATACTACGATTACTCTGAATTCGAGTAGAGAGGTATTTTTGTACAAAAACTCAATAACACGGTGGAATTTTTAGCGACTGTTCACAAAAACAAGCTGCACTACATGGTTCAAAAGTATGTGGACACCCTTTCACTGAGTCACACCCATTGCTAACAAGTATATGCAATCAAGCATATAGCCAGGCAAACTCTATGGACAAACACTGGCATTGTCATTCTACGCTCTACTGATTATGAAGGGCTACTTTCATAGGATGCCCAGCTAGATCCACCCCAGTCGGCTATATTTGTGAAACCGAAGCATCTAGGAACAACAGCTAATCCACAATGCGGTAGACCAGGTAAACTCACAGAGCAGCAAGTTCTAAACTTTTAACTTTTAAAGTGTCTCTGTAAAAAAACATATATCCATCGTTGCATCATTCACTACGGAGCTCCAAACTGTATCTGGAAGCAACATCAGTACAAGAACTGTGCATCAGGAGCTTCATGTCCACGGCCGATCAGCTTCACACAACCCTAAGATCACTGCGTACATAAGTATTGGCTCGAATGGTGTAAAGCATACTGCTTCTGGACTCGGGAGCAGTGAAAATGTGTACTTTGGACTTTATTATGTGGTAGTCTGACGAACCAAAGAACGCTACCTATAAGAATATACAGTGCCAATAAGAATTGATGGGTTTTGTCTGGGGCTGTTTTCAGAGTTTGGGCTAAGCCTCTTTGTGTGAAGAGTAATGTTAATGCCAAAGCACACAAAGACTTTTTGAACAGTTATATGTTTCAGCTGTGTGGCAACAGTTTGTGGTTTGAAGCATTTGGTGTGGAGAAACTCAAGTGCCCTGCAGAGAGCCCTGAGCTCAAACCCCAGCCTCATATGAATGTCCTTGGTTTTATAATAGACAGGTGTCCAGAGACTTTTGTTGATATAGCATACATAGTCTTCTAACAATATTCAAAACAAAGTCCACAGAGTTTTAAGTACTTTAGCCCATGGGACCAGAGCAAACAGTTTAATATTATCATATAATACATGTTGTCACATTAGTGACTTGGTTCCATATTCTTTGAAATCATTGATTCGTTTTAAATATTCATATCTCAGCAATGACCTGAGCATCAAATTTGACTGTACCCATGTCATTAGCATGCATAATATTCATAGAGAAAATAAATGGCCTTGACTTGTGACTTTGACATTGCTCATGAATATTAGGGAAGATAAATATTTTACATATGATGAAATGAAACATGCTTCTGCCTTGAAATACATTACAGTGGAGTTTGAATCTTCTTGGTTGGCCAGATCAATCAGACAACTAGAACCTCATTAAGCATTAATAAACAAAGTGAAGGCATGACTGGGGGCAAAAAGCACAGGATGAAACAAGCAGGTCAGACCAAACATGAACCAGTATCTGGAGATGTCCAAGTCGGCAGCTTTATTCATGATTATGTTCAATATGGTAAACTTTTCGATTAGTTATTGACCCCCTGTAGGTAAACCTAGAGATACAAATACACCGTACTGTGCAAATGTCAGGGACCACTTTTTGTCTATCTAGCTTTTTCAGTTACTAAGTAAAAAATTATAACATATAACTATAACATCCAAGGGTATCTAGTGTGCAAACTCTTGTCTTTATTATAGCTTCCTGTTCTTTTCAAGAGCCTTGCATATTTGCAGGGGAGCTTTTCTACACCTGCAAAGTTCATAAGAGTTGGTTTCTGCTTTTTTCATCCACATACACTACCGCTCAAAAGTTTAGGATCACTTTAGAATTTCATTTCATGCAATTCTCATGCAATTCACAAACGATATTTTCATTTCAAAACTAATTTAAGTGTATCAGTTGATTTTTAAAGAATAAAATTTTTTATATTAAAGCCTATTTTTGTATAGAGGCTTATTTTGCGTATAGTCCTATTATCAGCAATTCTCAGTCCTCTGCCTTAGTCTCCTGGTACGGCCACCAATCCAAGTTAAGGATGTTATTGGGCTAATTGGTTTTTAGGACACTCTTGCTCATTTGTGATGCACAGCTGAAAAACATTCTACTAATAAGTGAGTATAAAAGGGAACAACATTCTAGGTTAGTTTGGTATCTGAAGCATCAGCAGTTGATGGCTTGCTGACCGACTCAAAATGACCAGAAAGAAACAACTTTCTTTAGAGACCCATCAGTCCATTGTTGTGTTAAGGAAGGAAGATACTCCACTAAAAAAACAAGAACATTTCACTGTGATCCCAAACTTTTGAGCGGTAGTGTAATTCCAAATTTCATTCAATGAAGTTGCACTCTGGGGTGGACAGTTCTTTGTTCTAAGAACACTAGCAGCTTCTTTATTAGACTGGCAACTTTTTGTTGTTGCTTATTGTCTTTTTCTATTTCTCAGTAAGGGTCTCTGTAAAAAAAAAATCCTCTGTTGCATCATTCACTACAGTGCTCCAAACTGTATTTGGAAGCAACATCAGTAGAAGAACTGTATATCAGGAGCTTCATGGCCATGGCCGATCAGCTTCACACAAACCTAAGATCACAGCGTACATAAGTATTGGCTGGAATGTGTAAAGCATTCTGCTTCTGGACTCGGGACCAGTGAAAATGTGTGTACTTGATGGGTTTGGTCTGGGGCCTCAACAACTATAACATCTAAGGGTATCCAATGTGCAAACTCTTGCCTTTATTACAACTTCCAGTTCAGGAGACTTGCATATTTGCAGGGATACTTTTCTACACTTGCAAAGTTCATAAGATTTGGTTTCTGCTTTTTCCATCAAAGTAATTCCAAATACATTCAATGAAGTTGCACTCTGGGGTGGACAGTTCGTTGTTCTGAGAACACCAGCAGCTTCTTTATTTGATTAGCAACTTTTTGTTGTTGTTCATTGTCTTTTTCTATTTCTCAGTAAAGGTTTCTGGATATCTTTTCATAGTAGAGGGATTAAAAGAAACACCTGCAGATTGTTTTTCAGATCTGAAGAAAGAGTGGAGCTTTAAAAGATGCTTTATATACAGCTACTCAGTTTTGGTGGTCTACCAGCTCTCAGTACAGTTATTAGGAGTCGCAGTTTTGGAAAACCCTGTTTTCATTTCTTATCCTTTGTCTTTCGCCTTTTGCAAGTGGATCTACTCTAAAACACAAATTTAGGGTGATTCCTGACTTTTGGACAGCACTGTATGTATTTCACCCAATGCATTTTGCACTCATAATTACGGGTTTGATTCAGTGTGCTGGAGTTGAGATTCAAAACAATAAAATTGTTGGAATTCTTTTTTTTTTTTTTTTTGTCAAAGACCTTGAGCTCTCCAGTTGGTGGAACCCCAGAGGTCCTCTTCACAGTCTGCTTTGTTCACTATGAAGTTTAAGAAGTTTAATAGCATGAAAACAACCCAGTTCATAAATAATGCAGCCTGCAAGATTCTTGAGAGTAGCTCCAATATCAATTGTTCCTACTATACATATATCTGATAACATATGATCAGCTTTAGACATTCGAGCCTGGCACATCTAAAGGACGTCCTGTTTATGGACTTACTGTTTATGGACTTACTGTTTATGGACGTCCAATGAGTTGTTTTTTCCAGGATTTAACCCTATTTATCTGATATTTGCTTAGTTTTGTTAAGAAAAGGTATTTTGGATGAGACTTATCAAAATAATATCAAAAATAAACTGTACATCGCCTTGAGATATTTCGTACTGCAAGACCACATGGCTGTCCTGTACAGTCGTGGCCAAAACAAACTTTGGTTTTCACAAAGTTTGCTGCCTCAGTTCTTTCAGAACATGTTGTCAAATGTTTATATGTTATAATGAAGTACAATTATAAGCATTTCATACGTGTGTTAACTCTTTACTGATAAATACATCTAGTTTAAGCAAAGACTTAATATTTACAGTGTTGACTCTTCTTTAAGACTTCTGCAATTCGCCTCGGCATGCTGGACATAGCTTCTGGGCAAATTCTTAAATGATGGCAACCCATTTTTGCCTCATCAGTGCTTGGAGTTCATCACAGTTCCTGGTTTTTGTTTGTTTACCCTCCTTTTGAAGATTGACCACAAGTTCTCCATGGGAGTTTCCTGGCTATGGACCCAAAATTTAAATGTTTTCTTCACCGAACCACTAGGTTATCACTTTTTGCCTTGTGACATGGTGCTCCATCATGCTGGGAAAAGCCTTGTTCATCTCCAAATAGCTCCTGGATCATTGGGAGAAGTTGCTCTTGGATGATGTTTTGATACCATTTCTCATTCATGGCACCCACTCGCCTGGATGAGAAGCAACCCCACACGAATGGTCTCAGGATGCTTCACTATTGGCATGACACAGGAACTCATGGTAGCGCTCACCCTTTCTTCTCCGAACAATCATTTTTCCAGAAGTCCCAAACACTCTGAAGGGGGCTTCATCAGAGAAAATAACTTTACCCCAGTCCAATCCCTATACTTCCTGCAAAATGTCAGTCTGTCCTTGATGTTTTTCTTGGAGAGAAGTGGCTTCTTTGCTGTCCTTCTTGACACCAAGCCATCCTCCAAAAGCCTTCGTCTTCAGATGCACTCACACCTGCTCTCTGCCGTTCCTGAGGAGGCTCTGCAGCAGTTGTGACCCGATCTCATAGCTGCATTTCACAGTTGCATTTAGGAGATGTTCCTGACGTTTGCTTGACTTTCTTGGGTGCCTTCTTCACTTCAACTGAACCACTTGAAAGTCCTTGAAGTTCTCGATGATTGGATAGATGGTTGATTGGTGTGCTATCCTACAAGCAGCAGTGTCCTTGCCTGTAAAACCCTTTTGATGCTATTCAATGCTGACTGCATGACTGAGATAACCATGGTTAACAGAAGAAAACTTTAAAGCACCACCACCCTTTTAAAACAACCAGTCCGCTCCTCTAACCTGTATGACAGAGTGATATCAGATGTTTTGATCTTATTAGCTCAGAAGAAAAGGTTACTGAGGACATCACTGACATGATGTTTGCAGGCTGTTCTGTAGGGCTGGAACACAGTGGCTAGAATGCAGTCATTTTTGTGATAAGGTCATTTTTCATGGCAGGGAATGACTATGCAATTAATTGCAATTCATCTTATCAGTCTTCACAATCTAGAGTTAATACAAATTGCCACCATAAGAACTGAGACAGCAAACTTTGTGAAAACCAAAGCTTGTGCCATTCTCAAAACTTTTGGCCACAACTGTACGTCATAACATCAACACATCAACAGCCAGCATGCACTATGAATTACTCTGGCTGGCACACAACACAACTCAAACAAACAAACATCAATTATGCTCCTCGTCTCTCCTGCACAGTCACTTAACTTGAGCCAGCCTTTCTAAACGCTTACGTACAAAAAAAAATACCATAAACTGCTTGGCCCTCTTAAAAGTCAGCAAAGTGGAAGAGTTTGTTTGCACTTTTTTACAGCTCCATCTAAAGCTTTTGCAGGCCCCAAGGTTAAAAGAGGGGAAGAGAAGAGAGGAGAGGAGGAGGGGAAAAAAAGGAGAAGGCCTTGCAAACAGGGAGAGACAGAGGGGCCGTGCGTAAAAAGCCACAGACTGGAAATGAGGGGTTTAAATTTCACGCTATGCACTTAATTTCAATCAGGCCCCTGGAAAGAAAACACACAATGTAAAAAGCTCTCAACCTAGGGACAGAGAGAGAGAGAGAGAGAGAGGGAGAGAGAGAGAGAGAGAGAGAGAGAGAGAGAGAGAGAGAGTGTGTCTCCTTTATCTGATAGAGGAATATGAATCAGATTAGCTAAGCTATGACTTTCTCCAGACAGTGTTTGACTTGATTCCCGTATATTACTGCGGTGATAAGGGCTTTATTACAGACAAGGCCCTAAAATAAGATTCTTAAAGGGGTCACTTTTGCATAAAATTTTATTTCCTGCCTTTATCGCTGCCTTTTCACTCGACGCCGGTTACTTGTGTGGATTTAGCGCATAAAGTTGGGCCAATTTGCATATACAACAAGTTGGCAAACTGGATCAGTGTCATGCACTAAAGCACACAACTCCGTATTCATGTCACCTCAGAAGTCTATGTGTCCTCAAACAGGCGTACGATTAGTATAATTGCTTGGGCATGCCTGCTAAAGGAAATTATTAATAATCTTAGACTCATAACTCAGAAGACAATGCTAGCATGCTAAACAGCTAGCGAGGAACTTGATGGAAAAAGCATTATGGTTAAATATTCTGAAGAAGCCATTAGAATACTCAATTTGTAATCTGCATAGCCTCGTGAGGGCAACTGATGAAATGACGTTTAGAGCTTCCAATGATTTCAGGCCACAGCAACAAACCAGCGTCTGATGTCCATCAGTGAGTTTCCACAGTTCAGTCCCACATCCAGCAATCAGCTCCTTATTAAAACATTACAGTAATCAACTAGTGTGCACTGGTTCTGGAGTTTATATAAGGTCTATTCTCTGTAGAGGATGCTACCTTTTCACTTAGAAAAGACAAAGACACGTGTAATTTTCCAATCTATGTGGAAAAAAAGTATAATTATAAAACCTTCATTCAAATTCTTCTTACCTTCTTTATTTGTATAATGCTTTGTCTTTTTGGCCCTTGGCCCACCATGAACTTTTGCTCCCCAGGTTTCTTTAGGGGTTCTTCATACAATGTTAATCCTCTAAAGTGAGCAAAAATGTTTTGGCAACAAAACCTGCAGACATCTGCAAAGAAACTGCTCAAACAGAAGAACTGCTTTTAGAAGTTTCCCACAGAGTGAAGTCTCATTACGTGAAGTAGATAATATGATGCAGCCTACCTGCTACAAAGCTGAGCCTGTATCAAACACAGTATAATACCATGTCTCAAGTTTTTCTCTGTTTTTACAGTGCTTGAATTTAGTTTTATCAATAAAATGTCTCAAAAAGAACCAAGAAATGACGTGAAATAATTTGTATCCTTTACTCTTACTTTATCCTTTGCTCTTGACATTGGTGGTCTCAATTAAACTACAAGACATAGACTCGTTTTAGCCAGTTTCAAACCAGTAAACAGTGAGTTTAAATCTAAACGTATCAACATTACTTCTGTCATAGTGTAACTGACATCTCTTATACATTAGCATTAATAAAAGTAGAGAACACTGCTTGTTATTCATAGCAACAGATGATGTTAGTCTGCTGTGCGCCAAAGCCTAGCATCGTCATTAACTTTATTATGATAGACTCATTTCATTAGAGAACTTGACTTTAAGTGACTTGCACGTTTCTTAGAAAAATAGCTTTTTTGCTGCCATTCTCACTTGCTTTTCACACACGTGTCACCCACGTTGCACCCGAGTCTTGCACAATAAGTCTCGCATATGACTGAAAAATTTTCCTTCCAGTTTTGGCGCTGCTAACAACCAAACGTAGCTACCGAGTCTCAAGTGACAGCAGGGAAAGGCACAGCCAATCACACTGGTCATGAATTACGGGGAGGAAGGACTCCAGTAGAGAACGGGATTTAACCCTTTCTCTCTAAGTTAATGAGACATTGACAGGTCAGGGTTTTTTCAGAGGGGATTAAATTCAATAATCACTGGATATTGGTGGAGACACATCACTTCAGTCCATGCTAATTCTACAACCTTGACATCTGAGTTAAAGGGTCATTTGTGGTTTGGTTGCTTCATCAGATATTCTAAGCACTGATAAATGCTGTAGCAGTTTACCAATAATATGAGGCCAGAAATTATAAAACCGCATACACTTCAATCACAAATCATCCAAAGACTAACTTTAAAGTCTTCCCCTGTATTTTGGAGTATCATGCGAAAAAAAAAGTTACTATTACTTCTAATTCTAGGGCTGCTGCCATGTCGAGGTAAAGCAACTAAACTGCAACTCTGACAAGGCAGAGCTCCTGAGATACTGACTTTCTGAAAGGGTATTAAAAGTTTGAGAGCCATTCCAATGGATTTCTGTCAAGTCAAGTCAGAAACTTCCCAGCAAGAAACAGTATGGCTGGCCTGACATTTTTTGCTAACTAGGCAAACTACTGTAGTTACTGTGGACCTAGAAACAGTGAAAATCTGATTCTTTAATTAACATGTTTGCAAATCAACTGAGGAGAAAACACCACCTGAAGAAGATGAATCAGACACATCCAGTGTAGTACCAGTTACCAGTAACCTCTATTACTGAACACGAAAAATTTCCTCCACCATTTTTCATAATAATGCTTTGAAATATATCCCTCTGTGGCTGTACCAGTGCTATCATCTAGAAAAAGTAAAGCTTATGACCCGACATTTATTTAATACAAAGTCCTTTTCTACGGTTAACCAACATTACCTTTCACAGATCTTCTTTATAACTAACTAGAAAAAAGTGGAAAGTCTAGAAACAAGACAGTTAATTCCTGTGGTGTTGTTCTGGTACTGTGGTAAGTTACTTTGTATAATAATCTGATGTGATGCACTGGAAGGTATTAGACATTAAAAGACTTTGTTAGAGATGCAAACGTGGGACACTTCGTACCTGCATGGAGTTGGGCCGGTCATTAAAAGGCACAGACTCTGTGAAGAATTCTGTGTTGTGGTCCAGTCTGCCATGGCCTCCGTATATGGTTTCATCAGTGTCCAGTTTGATTTTGTATCTGCAGAGCTTGGTTAAGGAACTCAAGAGTGACAGTTCAGAGAGAAAAAGAAAGAAATGTGAGGCATTACAATACATACATAGCACTGGTGAAGTGGCAAGGCCTTTAGTTTGGGACGTAAATGCTGAAAAAGCAAAAATACAAAGCAACAAAAGCAAGCAAACACAAAAGAAACACTTCTAAAATAATGCTCATTTCTGATGGTGTCCCTGATGCCAAATGTGTTTTAGGTCAAACGTGGATTTTTTAAAGAATATAAAAGACATTCCATGTGCTTTTTGAAGCTCAAAACACATTTAGTAGCAGTTTTACAGCAAAGAGTCTTGAAATAGAGCTGCTTCTGCTTTCTATTTCTAATGTCTGACGATAACTCACAGGTCAAGCTGCTACTCACACTTGCAATCAATGGCACATCTGGAGTGACGTTTTCCTTCATGAAATTGGTCCTACATACTGGAGATCCAAATGGATTTCTCAATCAGTTCCATATTAGGCTTTCAATCCAGCTCCCAAAATCCTAACAACTGAGGAGCCTTCAAAAATATCTGATTGGACAACATTAAACTGGACATTGTAAAGATTGTGCAAGTGCACCCCCCCCAGCCACAACCAAAACTTGAACAGTGAAATGAGAGTATTACTACAATGCTGCTTAAAGTTTAAATGCAACAAGCATGATACTTAAAATGTTAATAAATGAACTGGAAATTACAGACATGTATTTTGCTTTTATTTCACAGAAATCATTAGTTCTTTTCCGAAGGCCTACAAGGCCCCGAGGGTTCCCCTCTGGTATTTTCCAGCTTTAGAGGCCGCATGGAGCAGCATACATAGTGTGCCTACATATGCAACATATGCTCTCTCCATCATTTGCCAATCCTAAAACACTGCTGCGGGATTAAGTTCCAGGCTACACTTTAAGAAAGAAAGAATGATGCAGCAACCAAAATGAGGAAAGAAAGAAATACAGACTTAAAAAGAAACTAATAACACACAGCTTTTGTTTCAGAACTTTGTAGAAGTGCACTAAATGTCCACTCTCAGGAGAAGTCATCATTCTCTTTAGAATGCAGCAGTGCTGTACGGCAAGTCGGCGGCTGTGATTGCGCGAGTTCCTGGGAGGCACACACACACAAACACACCCACACCCACACACACGACACAAACAGGCACACCAAAACCGATGAGACACCACACAGCCAATTCCAGGCAGAATTATTTATCCATTTCAATATATTAATAATTTATGTCATCAAAAACAGTTTCAAACAACACCAAACACGCACACAATCTGTCTGCGCTACACTGACTAAATTAAATATTAAAAAAAGTAATTGCCCAGACTCATGACCGGAATAAAAAAAAGTACATCTTAGGCAGAGAAAAATAAGAGTATGAAAGAATAAAGCTGGGATGCTGTAGAGAAAGCCAGAAATCAGTTTCATTGGGAAATCTCTTGATGTTTCGCCGAACTTTCCCCGGTACTGTGCTTGGAACTGAAAGAACTTAGTTTCTCTTGTCAAAGCTGGCAACACCAGACAGGCTGTCTGAGGTTCAAAGCTGTGCAGCGATAATGCCGAATACAGCTGACATGCTAGATATTCCATTAGAAATCCTGGGCCTAATTATTTAGAGAAACAGCTGATACGGTTAAAAACCACGAGGCAGCAGTTCTGGTCTAATCTGTTCTTTTGCTCCAGTTTTAATACCCCAAGCTGATCATAGTGTAACGTGACCTGGTGCTGTCCAAGTTGACGATCATGTCTACATTGAACAGTCTTTATCCCACATTTCCTGTTTTGGGTTTATTTCTTTATTCTGAGGTCACATGACATTCGCCTGGTTTTATATAACGAACACAATCCATTTTTTTATAATCAGTTTCCGGCCTCATTATCCTTTAGGGGTATTTAATTAGAGTTCAGTAAGGTCCAGTCAAAGGAAATTTTCCTCAGGCCAAGGTCTGGACAGTCATCATTTCTAACTTGTGTTATGTTATAGTGCCATATCCTGTTTACTAAAGTAGCCTAGTATCAGCATCTTATACCATCAGCAACTGAGAGACAACCAAATTATAAATACCGTTCAGTATATTTCAACAATATGTATTGTTTTAATTGCTGAACTGAATTAATTATTTATAAACTTTAAATAAATGTTTTTTTCCATACTTCAACAGAATGCTTTTGAAAAACAGTGCATCTTGGAAATAGAAAATAAAACGTGCGACTTCTTGTTAACTTAATATCACAAACTGACGTTGGTCATGTTGTTGGATGTTGGTTTTTCAGAGTGGTATTCGAGCAAGTTTCTGGTTAAACACTCTAGTTTTCACTGTTGACTTTTTATTATTCTTTCCGACTCGCTGTACTCCCCGAATTCTGCTTCTCGCTTCAAACCTCACCTGTGTACGCACCGCACTCCCGAATCTGCACAGATCTGATTGGCTGAGGAGCACCTTTGGTGATCTTACAAGGCACACGATTGGTCTGTGAGGTTACTGTACCTCAAAGCCCGTATACCATAAAGAAAAGTTCTGCTGCTTAAAATAAACACTGTCAGAATTAAATAGTTTATTGGTTTGGGTCCGCATTGGACAACATCTGGGTCCGGACCCGGACCGTGGCCCACCTATTAGTGACCTCTGCTTTAGGCCGTTACTGTGCTGTTAAGATGGTCCTATGTGAATTAGCTATATTTAGTTTGGCTGTCCTGCAATGTACTTTGCTCAAAAAGCAGTCAAGGCTACAACAATTCTTATAACTTGTAACAAGAATGCGCAAGGCTAAACCAGTATAGGCTAGTTAGGTGTGTGAATGTACTGGTTTTTGTGACATCACAAAAACTATTTATGTAACATGGGCCTACACTGGCTTACTTTGTTATATGTGGAATGTAAGGGCTGAGTAGTGAACGGTACTTTCGGAAACGTAACTATGTTTACATACTACATCACATTCCAAAGTTGTTTCATGTTTCCGTGCTATGGGCCCTTTAAGTAACATGAGGAAATAGAAGTTCTTTCATATGACTAGATCAGTTAGACTTGCATGTCATGAGAAAACAACTTCTACTCCTGTGACTCGCAGAGGAAAAAAGGACAACTGCTGCGCTCTGATGAGTCTCTCTCGCTCGTTCTCGCTTTACTTCTCCCCCCTGTTTACCTCTGCCTCTCAGAGGTTTAAACAGTTGTGCATTGTAACAAACACGCAGACAGGCGTCTAATTGGCTGCTTGAATAATCACCTCCTTTCCCCACGGGCGAGCGCAGGGGTCTGGGTGTGATCCTCAAAAAGCCTCTCTCCCACTCTGCCCCCGAGCTGGAGAGCGCTCGCCTTTTACTGCCTGCTTGTCGGCTTTGATAGCGATGATTAAAAGCGAAGTGTTGCTCTGTGCATTGTTTCAGCGAAGGAGGACAAGAGAGAGAAACAAAAAATAAATAAATAAAAAAAACACCACCTATCCCTCTTCTCCCTCCATTCCCATCAAGCTCCTGTTTGCACTGAATTCTCTTACTGACAGAGCAAACATCCTTTGTTTGGATATTTTGGGCATACTGTCAGAGAGAAAGAGAGAGAGAGAGAGAGAGAGAAAGAGAGAAAGAGAGAGAGAGGAACAATCCAATATGCTAGACTGCTCTTTTTCTGGAATAAATAATATGGTACTTCATTTGATTTGTTCAATCAAATATCACCAGGAATAACAATATGGCACAGAGCATGCTCCAGTACTTCTGCAAGCTGTTACATCTCATACAGTGTAGTCTGCTGCCAGCGCTGGCTTTAAGACATTTTATTGTTAATTCACCGTTAGCCCCTTAAACCCTAGACTAATATCCAGATACAAATCCTGAGATCATATTATTATTATGATTATTATTACTACCACTACAATACAACTATGAACTTTATACTATGTGTGTATATACTTGTATAATTATTCTTCTATTAAGGACACACATACGTGCATATATATATATATATATATATATATATATATATGCACGTATGTGTGTCCTTAATAGAAAAATTTTTTCTATATATATATATATATATATATATGTGTATATATATGTGTAGCAACTTACTTGTATAATTATTCTTCTATTAAGGACACACATGTGCATATATATATATATATATATATATATATATATATATATATATATATGTGTGTGTGTGTGTGTCATTTTTAACCATAACCAGTTAACCATTAAAAAAGACTATCGATCTATCCCAAAACCCATTTTTTACAAAATAAAATACATTTTCTCTGATTTTATGATCCGTTGCTCGTTGTTATTATTGCAGCTAATGTAGGATGAATCTAAGTAAGCGAACAGCAGCACCTTTTCAAACACAAGGAGTGCCGTATCTCCTGTAAAAAAAAAAAAAAAAAAAAAAAGGAGGATGAGCTTCTTAGAAGGCAGATTACAAATGATTGACAAGCAGGTAAACACAGACTGAAAACTGAGAACATATGACAGACAGACAGACAAATGACACCTAAATGTAAAAACTGACATGTAATCAAAAAAGAAAACAGCTTTCCAGCTCGCAGCACTGACCAGGTTCTCAGAGTGATTGTTTACAAGCTTCACTCAGAGGAGGGACTTTCTCATCACATGATCAGAGCATGAGAGTGTAGTGGCAGTTCGTGACAGCAGAGCTGCTCAGCACGTCTATAAAAACCTCCAGTTAAACGTTTCCATGTGTGTTTAATATTGTGGTATGTCAAACTTTAGAATCGGCATATGTGCATCACTTATTATTTTTATCCATCCCATCCATTATCTTCTGCTTAATCCCGCTAGTCATGGTCACGAGGGGGCTGGAGCCAATCCCAGCATCAACGGGCGATGGCGGGGTACATTAGGTTATTATTATTATTATTATAATTTTAAATATATAATTATTAAACATTCATTATCAATAAAATTTCTATCCGTCTATCTATCTACTTGTTTACGTTCACTGAAAAAGTCTAATGAACGAACATTCAGCTGTCGGGAGTTTAAACACAACAAAATAAACACTGTCTGTCACCAACCTGTATATGTAAATTATTAATACTGTGATTTCAAGAATCGTTACAGTATCACAAAATATTCAATTGTGATACTCATGAATAGAGACATCTTCTTGCACACCTTATAAAAATTTTTATTTAGAATTGAACTATTTGCCATTTGTGTTTGCATACAGACGACCCCTTGACCTCTGCATTTAACCCATCCGTGCAGTGAAGTACCCACATACACACACTAGTAAACACACACATTAGGGGACGGTTAGCACACCAGAAAGGAGTTGGGGGTTGGGTGCTTTGCTTAAGAGCACTATAGTTGTGTCCTGTCGGGTCAGGGAATTGAACCGATGACCTTCCGGTCACAAGGCTGGTTGTCTAACCTCCAGCCTCACGATGCCCAGCTGCCCTTCATATTGCATGATGGACGCAATGCAAAGATGAAAACATTACAATATTTCTTACAATAACATACATGAGCGTTTTCCATGAGATGGAAGGATCGATCGGCCATGTATCGGTATCTGCCGATTTTTAACAAAATATGTGAACGGCAATTGGCTGATCTCGAGAGTCGAGCGATGGCGGTAAACAAAAGAGCCTAATTTCTGTATTTACAGCTAGCGCTTCATCCAGGAGGAGGAGCCCTGCGTGAACCCAATTCCTATCTGAACCGCTAGGTGGAGATACATACCGTTTCATTTTCGTCAGACTGACTAAAGCAGTGGCTTCGTGAGAACAGTTTACAACGGAAAGAAAACATCGTCCGTCTGGCAGTTTGTTACCGTATGTGACTCAGACGTTCCCAGGGCGACCTGTAACATCTGTAAAATTAGTAAAATCAGCGTCTCTCGCGGGGGAACCAAGACAAAGACATTTAACACTACTAATTTGATATGACGCGTACACCACGCAGCTGAATACAGTGAGTATCAGCAAACAGCGGAGTTAGCACACACAGCTAGCACAAAACAAACAACCCAGAACACCGTACAGACCAGATCTGACCAGTACGAACAGAACAGCAGCAGCAACAGCCAGAGTGATTAAGTTTAACGCTGTAGATAAGCAGTTCTTCTCGGCTGTAGAAGACGTTCTGTGGCATTCTTGCGCTTAATATTCCACCTGGCTCCACGCTCTGCCGTTTCTAGTAGGAAATATTTTTCAGATGTGGCTCTTCTGGAGCTGTATCAAACGGTTTACACCCACATAGACCAACTTCTAATTTAGTTAAAAATATTATGCTGTTTCACATGAGCTCGTTAAAAATGGTAATAAACCAGTTTAGACCAAGTTTCATGACTCGCTTGCGTTAATAATATGTAGCCCTGCCGTGTCCAATAGCCCCGCCCTTGAATGGTATCGGCTATCGGTCGATCACGCTGAAAGGTGATCGGCAATCTGCCTCAAAAACACTGACACATGTATCTGCCTCAAAAACACTGATTGGTTCATCCAGCTTTTACTTCCAATTATGAAGGTTTGCAGCAGCATTAACAGTATTATGATGTGTGAGACCACATACAAGCCCTTATAACATCTGCACAGTGCTTTGGCTAGCTCCCTCAAATCCAGCTTCAGGACATTATGGCGAAATATTTCGAATTAACAAACTACTCAGAGTCCCTATAGTCTCATCAGTGTTTTCTTCACTGCCTGTCGGCCGCGACATTCTGTGCTCGATGAATTTTTCACCCTTCTTTGGTGTTTTAGGGAATCAGTGCTAAAGTCGGTGCTTGCAAGCTTTAAAAATCCCCGATTATGCATCCTCATCCTTAAATCCCCTCACAGACGCACCCCTAAGGTCCCCCTGACCGCGGAAGGATCCCGATGCTGCCGGGACTTGAACTTGAAATCATTTATGTAGAGCGTTCCGCTGCACAGCTAAGAAGTGCTTTTACTGAGAGTGCCCTTAAAGGATGAAATCTATTTTGAACTTCCTGTCGTGTGCCATGGACTTCATGTGAGTTAATACAAATATTCCGACAGCTCTCGCTAAACAGCATCACTGAGCAAACGTTGCAGGCATTGGGGAGCGACTCTTGATTTCGTACACAAGCATGTCATTTGGTTTTGTGCAGTTTTCCCCCTCAGCCCATGTGCAGTTGATCTGCTGCTGTAGTGTTGTGCTGGAGCAACAGTGCTAATGCACCTCTCCACTTTGCAGTGTGCACTATGCATGTCTAAATCATCACAAACCTGCTTCAAACTGCATTTCTAGAGCAGGTCTGACATTGTATAGAAAACAGGCTTAGAAATTCAGTCTGAGAAATGGCTGCTATTCTTGTTTTTAGCAATGCAAGGAACTTTTTATCCATTTTTTATACATAACAGTATGTCATGCAGTAGCACATAAGACCACATGGGCAAGTCTGTTTGAGCTGCAGTTTGTCTGAGATGCAGTTTAAGGCAAGTGTATAATGATTTATGCATGTACTGCATGATGTTCACCGGTGGGCTACGAGCTTATAATAATAAATTGGCTACTGTAGCCACAGCTCCAGTGTAACAATGAGGCAACAAACGTCAGATCCTAAATACTTCTTGCTTGATCGACTGCAAGAGCGCCGGAAAATGATATGAATTCCTTTTTTTTTTTGGGTCAAACTATTCTCTGACATTCAAGGATTCACATACACACGCTAGTAAACACACACACACACATTAGGGGACAGTTAGCACACCGGAAAGGAGTTGGAGGTTAGGTGCTTTGCTCATGAGCACTTCAGTTGTGTCCTGTCGGTTCAGGGAATTGAACCGATGACCTTCTGGTCACAAGGCTGGTTCCTTAACCTCCAGCCCCACGACCCCCAGCTGCCCTTCATATTGCATGATGGACGCAATGCAAAGATGAAAACAGATAAGCAACTAATGTCAGATGCTAAATACTTCTTGCTTGATTAACTGCAAGGTAACCGGAAAATTACAAGAATTCCATTTTTTTTGGTCAAACTATTCTGTTACAACCTCTGACATACAAAGTTGTGTAAAAGTCAAAGACCACCCTTTAATTTATTTAATTTACAGTCGAAATGGCCATTATAGATTCAGTTATAGAAGTTGGTTGTACTTATTGCTTCTTACAGTCTAAATAATTTTAAACACATTTAATGAGGTTAATGTCTCCAGGTTCTGAGAACCCCAGCAGCTTCTTTGTTTCATTTGCAAATGTTCCTCTTTGCCATCTATTTTCTTTTCTTAGTAACAGCTTGTTGACAGCTTTCTATAGTGTTGAGGTCGCTTCTCACAGTGGATGGATGGACAGAAACACCTGTGGATTGTTTCACATCTGAAGCAAGAGTGGCACTTCATTATCTTTTTAAAAAATAAAGTACTGCTTATCTCGTGGTAGACCATTTTCTTTATATATTTTAACAATTCAAAATTGAAAGTCCTATGTTTCACTGCTTGTCTTTTGACCTTCCCCTTCCAGATTATCTCCTGGACAATGAATAACTTGTATTTAATGGCCACCTGACTGAAAATGAGAAATAAAGAAGGTGTGGTCCCTAAATTTTGCACAGTAGTGCATTTCTAAATACGACGCCTACCACTGCAGAGCTTCTGAACTCTACTTTCAATGCAGAGATGGGCATGGAAATGATTTCAAATGTACATGTCAGATCCAAGAACATGTTGACCGCAAGAAGTGGATAATGTCTTTTCCTCGTTTTTAACAGAGTGAAGAAATACCAGATTTAGCTTCCTCTGACTGATAACAGCATTACTGACGGCTGTTAGGAGCTTTTGATGTTGCAGCTATTGAGGAGAGAGCCAGACGTGAAGAGGGAATATGCTGGCTTGCACAACATCAGCTTTGCTCTCTGTGGATTCATACAGACATGCCAGCTGAGACCCAAGAAAACAACACTGGTGAGTGTTGAGTGTGTGTATGTGTGAGAGAGAGAGATAAGAAGCTTGAGATATATAGGAGTCTATGAATTGGAAGCATCTTGCATTGATCAGTATCGCCAATCCCCTTCAGCTCAGCTGTGTCACTATGTCTTCCATGACCAAAACACCTGCAATGGTGTGTATGCCAATGTGAGTGAGTGCGTTCAGCTGGAATGCATAAAAAAAATATAGACAAGATTCCAAATGTTTCAGTGTTCACTGACGAACACATCTGTGCTACAGCAGCGGTGTTCCAGCTCAGAATTGGCAGTTCAAGGCTTTTAGCAATTATGTTTTTGTTAGCATTTACAGATGCATAGGCTCTGCAGCCAGACAGGCCATGCACAGCCACCTGTGAAGCACTGTAATCAATGGAGGCTTACTGAAGAAAGGGAGGACCTCTGGAATACAGTCTATTTGTTCTGGGGAGCCATGGAGGAGGCTCCAAGCCCAGCCATTCTAAAGCACTGAAGAGCTTAAAAAAAACTGCAGGTCACACTGAGGTTCTGAACATTTCCCACCGGGAGCATTATGGCTAATGGTAGCCTAAGTGAGGAGGTAACAACAGGACTTGAGTTTGAGCCATCTTGAATCCCATAAAGGTTATATTTCGTTGCAGAATGGAGTGCAAGAGAAGCTGATTGGTGATAACTACTAGCCTTGTGCAACAGCATCTGAAAAGCCACTAAAATCCCCCACATCTGCTCAGTTATATTCATCCTTGAAATGATGACCTCAGCCCTGCAATGCTATCAGCAAAATAGCAAGGCTGGCCATATTCCGACAAAAGAATATTGTTCCAGTCTGCCATTTCCAAAGTATGTTATTGGTGCTCAGTTTCCTCAGACAGCATAAGTGATCTTGCATATGGTTCTAAAATGTGCAAATTGCATTGCTGTACATTGGGCTGAGGTAATGGCACATTTCATACGCTTCTACATCCATAACTATTATGGTCTTCACTTCTCAGATGGATCAACTATACCTACACAGAAGCAATACGCACTCCTATTTTTTTTTTATATTATTTTTTCCACACCTTTAGAGTTTAGTCTTTCTCCAGACGCTGGTTTCATTCTCTGCCTCTCACGATCCAAGTAATCCCAAACACATTCAATTCTGTTAAGTTCTGTATACAACAAACAGCCTCCCCAGTACAGGTTAATGAACACTCACACAGCCACTGTCTTGACTCCTTACAATATTCTTCCTTACAAGGTGCAAAATACAGGAGGTCCTGAACTCTCTAATTAACCTCTTGGAAGGTCTCAAATCAAAATTCTGGGCGGTCCCTGAAAATAAACTTATAATGACACCATACTGTCTGCTAAGAAAAAACAGAAGCTCAAATACAGATTCTGGGAACAGCTGCAACCACCACTGAGCTTCTATATTTCTTATTCTAGAGATGTAGTCTGCCTCAAGGTGGCGGGGTAGCAAACTGGTTCATCTAGTTGGTCCTTCATAGCCTAGCAACTGTAATCATGTCTAATACCTATGCTGAATACCCAGTGGTGCTACCTTCTTTTCACTGCGTTGGTGTCCAGGGAAAAACAAGTATCCCCAAAACACAGACTTTACTTTTAATGTAATTTAATGGAACCAGAAGTCATTTTAGAGCATTTCTATTGATCATATGAAATTTTCACATAATGTTAACAGCTGCTGCATTAAAATGATGCAGGATATTTTAAAATCGACAAAAATGGAGATACATGCTTCTCTTTGGACGGCGACGTTATGCTTCTTGAGACACACAGTGGTGGATGTTCATCAAACTGATTATAATGTTATTCGTAAAACAGTCAGACAACTGTTTGCTGTCGTGAGACGCGTTGCTGATGTTTTGCCCGAGGGTGTGCTCGTTATATATTCAAGGAGGAGCTGCTGATATGGCTGAATTATTCGGAGTGGCGTGCAGGTAAATGTACCTGACAGATAATAAGAGAGGGATGACCTGACACTGCCGCAGCAGCCTGCTGCCATGCTGTCCTATCAAAAGCACATCAGTCTTGACAGCTAGTGCTTTCATGCCGATATCCAACTGGGAATTACAAGTCGCCAATCAGCTGGATGTATTGAAGCACCAGAAGAACGCACCCATTGACAGAGGAAAAGAAAAACAGAAAGAAAGAAAGAAAAATAATAAAAAAAAGAAGGTTTGCATGCCTGTCAAAGGCTGATGTCAACAGAATTTTAATGGCTGCTCTTTATAGCGGAGCACTTAACTCAGGGGATACACTCGCATTCTTTTCTTCTCAGACTTTTTTTCTGAACGGAAAGAGGAAGTTTGAAAACCAAGAATGGCGTTCACCCTACTTTGGGGTGACACAGAAGGGGTCGTATGAGGTCGTAAACTCAGCTGGCTGCGTCTGGTTTCTGAAAAAACTTTCTAAACACCTCTTACGGCTAAAATGAGCAAAATAAAAAGTCTACAAAAACAAAGACTTCAGCAAAAAGGCAAAAGTAAGTCAAGTTGTTCGCTTGATAACACAATACTTGCTAGATGGATGATGAATAATAAAAACAGTGATAATAAATAATAAATACAGAGAGTACTATTCAACAAACATCTAACACAACATCTTTAAACCGTTGAACACTTGAAATTGAAAACTTGGTTTAAACAGTCAAGATCACTGATGGGAAAAGTATGTGAACTTCTTGGATAATGACCTCTTTCAACGAGGGTAATTGGAGTCACTTCAATCAATTCAGGTATGGATTTGACCTGCCCTGCATTATAAAAAACAAACACAATTTTGGTTGCAACAGATTTCTGTTCAAGAGCAGTAAGGGGCAATCAAAGGAGATTTCAGAGGGCCTTGAGAGCAAAGTTCATAAGACTGGCAATGCTTACTAAATGATTTCTAGGGACTTGTGCCTTCATCAGTGCAGCTTATAACGAAATTCAGCACCACTGCTCTACTAGCATCAGGTGCTCTGCAAATATCAGTGCAAGAGCACACCATACAATTCAGAAATTAGTCAAAAGTAAACCCAAGGGTGCAGCCATGCCTTGATCAGTCTACCATAAGAGCGGGAGGTTATAGTAGAGGTTTGCTAATGACCACCCAAATGCACCCCAGCACTATTGGGACACCATAAAGTTCCAAAAATTCAGAGGACTTTAATGGGGGGAAGAGCTTTTTCCTACAAAGCCCCCAAACTGTGGAATAAGCCCCCAGTTAATGTTTGTGACTCTGAAACAGTCTCAACTTTTAAGTCTAGACTGAAAACATACTTGTTTAGTTTAGCTTTTGGTGATTAATCTTCCCTTTTAGATAAAGGTAGGAGATCTGGGGGTTCATGGACACAGAGGTTTATGGTAAACTGAGATGCTGGATCTGTTGGAGGGGGGGATCCCAGTGTCTCAGGGTGCTTTCATGTCTATGTTACCTTCTGGTTCTCTCCTTTTAGTTTAGACTGTTGCAGTTAGATATGCCGGAGTCACCAGCCACACTCAAAAATTTTGAATCTGTTTACTTTCATATTCTCTACAGTCATACTCCTGAGCCGAACTAAACTTCTCTCTTTACTCTTCCTGAGGTAATGACTGTCCTCCCGTCTGTTGAACACTGTTGGAGGACTGACCATCAGGGCCTCTTCCCCACCCATCACCAGCCAGCTCTCCTGCCCATTTGTGTCAACTGCTACACCCTCAGTTACATCACTGTGCCATCCAGATGTACCAGCATTGAGATAGGATGGAACTGTTTCAGCTCAAGCCCACTTTACATAATGACACAGTCAGAGACTGCCTCAATCAGAGACTGCCTCTACCTGTGCAGCTTCTAAAGCTTTGCTATCCAGATTTCAAACAGAGACGCTTGTCCTTGATATTTAGTCTAATAAATTGTAAATACTGTTTGACCAAAGGAGGATGGGTCTCCCCTTGTGAGTCTTGGTTCCTCCCAAGGTTTCTTCCTCCAGTCTGAGGGTTTTTCTTCTTGCCACTGTTGCTTCTGGCTTGCTCACTGGGGGATATATGTTGTAACTGTCTGTTTTCAAAACTCTGTAAAGCTGCTTTGAGACATTGTTGTACAAAGCGCTATATAAATAAACTTGACTTGACAAAATTGTTTAGTTGAGTTTAAATTGTTAAATATGGAGTGTTATGTTTGGTGAAAACCAGAACTGTACCGATCCAGCATTTTCCTGCCTCAGTATTGATTCTGATACCTAAAGATGATCAGTAAACACAAAGT
The DNA here is from genome assembly GCA_021613375.1 of Megaleporinus macrocephalus. NCBI lineage: Eukaryota > Metazoa > Chordata > Actinopteri > Characiformes > Anostomidae > Megaleporinus > Megaleporinus macrocephalus. The sequence goes on from CM038716.1 coordinate 28,343,673, forward strand.
ACTGATTCTTTGTCCTTGTTTTGTAGCAGCAAAGAACAAAAAATAAATATTTAGTAGATGCTGTATAGTGAATATAACATTCTTTTTAGAATTGTGAAATGTATTCTTAATTATATTATTAAAGAAGTATAACAAGACCAAAACCCCAGCTCAGCTGTGAAGCATGGTGGAGGGAGCTTTATGGCATATGAGTGCAGAGCTTTATGGCATCTGGGCCCAGACAGCATGTAAATGCTTTATTAGGGAATTCTACAACAGAAAGTCAGAGTATCTATGGGTCATATAAATCTTAAACATTGTCATGTTGGTTCTTGCAACATGCTAAATGATAGAAAACACAGACTTACAGTGGCTTTTTTTTCCAAGTTATGCCAGAATCATGGCCTAAACTGCTTTCAAGCAAGACATCCCAAAAAGTACTCTGGATCTGAATCAGTTCTGTAAAGGGGAATGGGCCAATATGACCACTGCTTAGGTCTGTTTAGCACATAGAAAAGCTTCTGGTTAAGGTTTAACACAAATAAATAGGTTCAACTGGATACGCAATACAGAGGTCAACTTTCCAGCCACATACACGACTGCTCTATTTATAATCTTGATTGATCCAGCTGTGACCTTGATTGTTCAACACATGGCATTGTAAAACGGCTGTGTGTGCTTTGTTTGTTTACATACAACTGCCTGTATGTATTACTAGAACACAGATTAAGCCATTTTTGTAGATAATTACTGGAAATCTGGATAATTACAAAGCATTTAAAATTCATAACAACAACCATACTACCACTTACAGTGCAAATCAAATACCAGCTTGCACTGGAGGCTTGTTATTAAAAATAATTAATAATTTAATGACTGTAAAACTAAAATGCCCATGAAACTAGAAATGGCGCGAGATATCAGGTCAAGCTATCAGGTCAATTTTTGCAAACACAAGGAACAAGAAATCATTCAGTAAACACCAAATTTTGATTTTGATATATAGACCTTCCGAGGGCAAAAAGGGTTTCATATTTTATGGTTTCTTAGAGTTAAATAACCAATCAAACATGAAAAATCCATGATTTGAAGCCGGCTTTACTCACCAGAGCTTTTAGCAGGCCGGCAGTGTTGGATCCAGACTCATACACAAAGCTCAGGCTGTCAGCAGGCACTCCAAAAGTTCAGTCACTTCCAAAACTACCATCCAGTTCATGGACCTGGGCTGCGGAGTCTCTGTGAGCCACTCTTGCTCTCTGTAAATGGCCAATATCAGCAGATGCAATCTATCTAGCACCCTCTTCCTTTTTATGGCAGGAGCGACGGCCCTTTCCACCTACACATGCACTTTTGAAATCAATCCAAAGACACAAGGCTGCATGACTTTGCTCAGCGCCCTGGCACCCTCTAATAGAAGTTTGCGAGTATGTGCGCGTTTCTGCGTGTGTGTGTGCGAGTGTGCGTGTTTGTGAAAGGCTGAGGTTTAATGAAAAAGCACTCTGGACTCGCTGGGCCGGCCTTGTTTACCTCCTCCGAGTCAGAGTGGCACTTTCATCTGTCTTCTGCTCTAATTGGATCCTCTGCTCCTGCTCGCCTTCACAGAGCAGTGTCACCATGCTCACGGCAGCACGTTTTTACTTTATACACGCACACATGAATACAAACTTGCTGCAAAGCCCTGAATTTCCCAGTGTGTGTGTGCGTGCGTGCGTGTGTGTGTGTGTGTGTGTGTTTTCTTCTCGCTCTCATAATCACAGCTATTGAACGTGGCCTCTATGCTCTCTGCATTCCCTCCATGTCATTTCCAGCACACACATCTCCTTTAAGCTCAAAGGGCTAAGGAAGCCGCCGAGAGCCGCAGACGCTCAGGCTAAATGCAAATCGAAGACCGAACACAGAAAAGCCATGGCAAACCCTTCCCAGGTCCAAAGTTCAAGCTTTTAACACTGTCAGCCACAATTGGGGAGTTTTTCTTAAGGCGTCAACATAAGAAAATTGCAAAGGAGCCCTTCAGCCAGTCTCTGGGCTACGTATAGACGGTAAGCTTTATTGTTTAAAATGACCTACCCCTGTTGCATTTTGGCTTCACCTGTGGGTTTAGTTGAGCTCTTGGCATGTGAACATTCCCTGAAATGACTAATGTTATACAAAGGTGGTGTAATCAGCAGAAAGGTGAAGCAATGATCTGCTTTTAATGTCAACAAATTGTCTTAAGTCACTCGACAAAACCAGACATAGGAGCACTTTGTAGTTCTACAAGTACAGACTGTAGTCTATGCGTTTCTCTAAATACTTTGTTACCCTGTTCTTCAATGGTCATGACCCCCACAGGACCACCACAGAGAAGGGATTATTTGGGTGGCGGATCATTCTCAGCACTGCAGTGACACTGACATGGTGGCAGTGTGTTAGTGTGTGTTATGTCTGATTAAGTGAACCAGACAAAGCAGTGCTTCTGGAGTTTGTCAACACTGTGCTGGTAATCCTCTAGTCCATCATCAATGGTCACAGAACGCTGCCCTTAGGACGCTGTAGGCTGGATAGTTTGGTTTGGTGGACTATTTTTAGTCCAGCAGTGACACTGAGGCGTTTAAAAACTCCAGCAGCACTGCTGTGTCTGATTCACTCACACCAGCACCACCACCATCAGAGTCACCGCAAGTCCTGGTCCTGTGGGGGTCCTGATGATTGAAGAACAGGGTGACACAGGGCTAGCAAAGTATGCAGAGCAATAGCTGAACTACAGTCTGTAGCTGTAGAACTACAAATTACTCCTGTATTGTGAGTGGAACTGTTAAAATGTGTGTTGAAACAAGAAGGTGGTTTTAATGTTATGGCTTATCGATGTATATGGTCTTCTAAACTCTAACTCTAAACCCTTTCCTCATAAAAGTGTTGCTTTTATGTATGTTATTTAGTGCTTATGCATGCATTGGAAAGTGCCTACATAAACAGCCTTTAAGTCCTCCATTACTTTAGTTAGCAGTACTTTTCCGAATAGCAGCATTCATAAGGCTACACAACACATACATAAGCCTTCCAGGACAACACACATGAACCTATAGAGACATTCATAAGGGCTCGGTTTGAGGGACCTATGTAGGTAGTTTTCAAATAAAGTGTTACACAAACAAACATGCTGATTCACTTAGTACACAGCAATTTAACCTGCTCTGGCATTCTGCTGCATACTGTGTACAGGAAATGTAACCCACAATAAATTCCATAGATGCTGGGTTGAGGATACTTTCCTGGTGGCCCCGCTGCCACTCTGTAGCTGCTATAGCTGTTTGTAGGGTGGAAGTTGAAGATGAAAATGACGTTAGCTCTCTCAAAAACGATGACCTTGTCACCCTCATGCTTGGTGCTGATATATGCCTAGAAACACAGAAGAAAAGAGAGCACGCGTCAAACAAACTGGTAGACACAGTGTGCATGAGGATTTATACATTTTAAAATAAGAGCGCATTCTTTGGAATGGAGCCTTGGAAAAGCCAGTTACAGTTCAATAGAGACCTATTTTGTGTATGGCTCTTAAAACTACAGTCTTTGTAAATGTGTTGAGATGTGAATGTGTAAAGTTTAAAGAAATATAATATAAAAATTGATTGGATTTAGTGGGGATACTGACTCGATATAGAAAGACATCCTAACGGAGAATAGGCTGTAATAAGAGATTAACACTGTAATCCTGCCCTCTGTCTTTGTGTCCTGCCCCCTCTGTCGATCTGCAAGTGCAGCAAGCATTAGCAGAACATCACACTACTTTCTCCTTACACATTTAATATATTTAAAATATAATAAGACATTTTAGTTGAACTGCAAGTGTAAAGGCAAACCTGAACTATATTCAAATAAAGACATGCACAGTAGTGTAAACTACTAGTGGGAAATGGTTCAGTACTGGGCGAAAGTCAGACCCCTTTCATTACTCTACTTTCCATAAGCAGTTATAGCCATTAAGTACGAGTTATTCTTTTTACAGGAGATGCTTCTGAGATGATTACATATAGGACAGATAATCCACTTTGATAAGAAAGGAGGGGGGCGGGTAAGTGAACAGGGGTTTCCAAAATAGAGTTCAAAACAATTTAATGAGCACCTAATACATATTCTGGGCAAATCCATTGTTTAATTTTGTCATTACAGTATTCTTTTACTCTCCTCCATTTGGTCTCACAATGGACTATTCTCCAAGCTATTAGCTCTATGTGATGATCTATGGCATTTGCCATGACCAAACCACAGCTGGGATGTTATTAGCTGTAACACAAAACACTGGAGGGGTGTAAGTAATTTATAACGCTGATTTCTCAACAGAGCAGTTTAAAAATGATTGGGAGAGTACAAGATTCTGTTAAAAGCCTCGCTGTCCACACTGGAGTAGGCTAAATAATTGTGAAGATAGCTGACACCTTTCATTTATAGTCTAATGGTGTTAGCTGTATTGTAATACTGCTAGTTTGGTGCCAACATAAAACAGGCAATCACATGGGGATGCTAGTGGAATTCAACATTGTGCCAGTGGGCCTCTGTATAAAACACTACAGTTTAATGACTGTACAGATTAAAAACTGTACTTTACTTTCAACGTAAGCTAATGCAAAATGGTTTTGTTCCAAGTGGAGCATTTCTATTGGTCCAATCATCAGGAAACTGTAACAGGGTATAAAGGGCAGCTGTCTTGTTCAAATAACATAGAGAAATTAATACTGACACAAATGGAGATGCATGCTTTTCTTTGGATAGTGCAATCTTGATTTGGCTTACTGAAGTTCTGAGTGATCAATCCAGATATCAGATAGATAACTTAATTAGATAACTGCAAATAATACCATAAGAAAAGGCTTGGAAAGTGTTAAATAAGTGCACTGACATATGTACGACCCCACATACTGTATTTATAATATTTGAAAATTTTAAAAAAGTGTTTTGCTGAGCAAATAAATAAATAAATATATTTACACACACACGCATGAAAGGGTGGTCTCTGATTTTACTTTCCCTGAGTACCTCATGTATTTTAGGCAGTGTTATTTTCAGGTTTTGTGGGGTCTACATTAACAAACCAACAAAAGGTAAACCCAAATTACGGCATTAATAAAACTCCAGAGTTCTTGAATAATTGAACTGCTGAACTGCAAACAGCTGAACCCCAGCATAAAACATATTAAATATGTATTTTACACAGCAGTGCACTTGTGTTATGTAAAATTCTGCTCAAGTGAAATGTTATATGCGTTGGGCGCTTTGTAGAGGAGCTGTACATGGTGTACATGGGTATTCTGTAAGTGAGGATGAAATGGGAAAATGGGCCTTTGGTATCAGTGGGATTTCCCACTCTGTTAAAATAGATAAACAAGTAAATAAAATATAAGCGCACTGCTTTGATTTCTGTATAGTAGGCTTAAAATAATCTATGTATGATTTGGGAGGTAGAGCCTTTGAGATTCAAAGATTTAATCTTCAGTGGATTATTTTCGTAATGCTGTAAAGACCACCTTTGATCTAAACACCAGTTTATTTCCTTTATGATTAAATCTTAAATTTTATCTCTAGAACAGCGACATAATAACAAATGTGTTTACAAAGTACCTTCATTTGTAGAATAAAAGAAATTACTTTCTTGCTTCTTCTTGTTGTTGTTTTTTTTATGTGCTGTGCAGCAGGCTAGCTCGCCGCTGTGCTCCGAGAGAAACTGCTCCAGAGAAAAATAAACGTGTTTTCAAACTATCTGTAAAATTCACAAAAATGAAAATCCCCGTGCCATTTATTGTCTGTGCTGGCGCTTGGTGTGTAGCTGAGTTATTGTCCAGTCAGCCTGCTTACGCCACGGTACGCGGGTGTGTGATTCCATGGCTGTGTTAACATCCGTGCTGGGCCCTTTCAAGCCTGCTGTGCCTCATCCTCAAAGCGCCCAGCGGACAGACCTCAGCCTTTTTAAAGTAAGGGTCCCCTGGACGTCATCCCCTCCTTTACTCTCAGTCAGTCGACCGTTCCAAAGTTACTGCCCCGCCAATCCACCCGCCCCTCCGGCCCAACACTGTCCTTCTTTAGAAAACAAAATAAAGACTCGAGCTCTCTGGAGAATTTCCCTGAACACCCAGCCAAGTCTAAACAAGCCGGATGCGAGGAGGAGGAGCAGCGAGTGAATTAAAGATCTATTCAGCTCACACCCAATACTCAAATGATGTTCTGTCTGAAGCTGTGTCAGTGTTGCTATACAGAAAATCTATCAGGGAGATGTGGGCTTGGTGCAGGGAGGAATTGACTGAACACTAAACCTCCTAAATCATCCGAAATTGTGCAGTGACTCACAAAAGCTCCACTGGAGCTGGATTAGTTTTTACTACACAAGCATTCCTAATGTAATTTTTTAAAATAGGATTTGACTGGCCAATTTGTACCAGACACAATATCAGATTACCACAGGTCTCCTGGAAATTCATGACAGCTATACATATTACACACGTTAGACAGAGGGCATCAGATGCCTTACCACTGAGGACACCAGCAGGTGGACGTTCTCCACAGGCTTGCACCTGGTTATTGTTAATATAATGCATTTTGTGAGCTGTTGGTAATCAACATAGTACTTTTAAAATGCTAAAAAAATAAGATTATAGTTAATGATGCAATTATTCAGGTAAAGAAATCAATAGTATATAACTTTTACAGCAATACGTGTGTATGAAATTGGCAAAAAAAACTTTAAGCTGGGTATTTCTGCAAAACAAACAATAAAAATAATAATAATAATAATTACTAAAGGTAATAATTAGCACCAATATGATGGCCAAGTGGCCTGTTAGGTCTAACAGTACATCCAAGCATGCAATTTATATTTGTTGTTGTAGTGAGAGTGTCTTGGAACAGTGCTACAAACACTGTGGGGGCTCTGGGTTCAGCAGAGGGTCGATCTCTTTCCAATTACTCCCAGTCATTAGAGGTGTAACAATGCAATGCTGTGTAATGCTTTGATACTGCAATGCAGAACTGTAACAATGTGCATTGTGTGGATGTGGAATGTAGAGGTGCATTGAGGAAGTTCTTCAATCATGCCATCAAACAGAACTGCACTGTTTGAACACCAAAGAATGTAAACAAGCAGCATCTTTCAAAAGCCCACCCGAGCACTCCTCCTGCCTCCCAGCTCTAGTGTTGTTAGCAAGACATGAAGCAACATGATTATAGTCATCATGTTTTCTTCATGCATTTATTTTATTAATTTTGTTAAAAATATTGTGAGAAAAGAGTGAGTTAAGCAGAAGAGTGAGTTTAGTACAGAAAATTGCCACGTTACACTCCATAGTCATATGTATAACAACTATTAACATTGCACATTCATACTGTATTCAAATTCCAAATCCTGGAAACGACATACAATCCGTCCTTAGATCTGCAGATACTGCAGATACCTTCAACAATTTAAATTAAAAAGATAAAACAAAAAGAGAAGTAGAGTTTTAATGAAAGGCTAAATTAAAGACATACGTTTTCAAATGTTTATTAAAAGTGTGCACTGAGCTTGACTGTCCAATAAAAGGTGAAATTGAGTTTAGAAGCAGAATAACCAAAAGAGGCCTCTCTATGTTTTCTGCTTTTAAACTGTGGAACTTAATTCCCTCTTATATTAGACAGTCAAGTTCAGTGCACACCTTAAATAAACATTTAAACATATCTCTTTAATTTAGCTTTTCATTAAAGCTATTTTCTTCTTGTTGTATTTTCTTTTTGAGCTGATCTTTGCAGTATGCAGTTCTATATGATTTTATACGAATGCTCTTAAATTCTATTCACTGGTTTTTACTGTTTTTACCAAACAATATCTAAAATAAACAAAAATCTAATTCAAATGTAATATCTTGCATATATAGAGATATGTTTTATTATTATTATTATTATTATTATTATTATAATTACAGTTTATAAAATATATATTATTATGACAATATATATTACAATTCATATTTTCTCACATTTTAGACCACATTGATTTTAAGTAACTTACTGTGGAAATACATGTAGAAAACCAAGTGTCCTTGTGTATTGCAATGATAGATAGATAGATAGATAGATAGATAGATAGATAGATAGATAGATAGATAAAGAGAGAGAGATAAAGAGAGAGAGAGGATAGAGAGACAGAGAGAGAAAGAGAGGAATACACAAGGGTAATTTGTACCTTTGACCTGAAGGATAAGTTGGATATAATACTGCTGGAGTTGGCGGGGGTCTGGATCATGTGTGATTATAAGTACCTTGCGGATCAGAGACGAAGAAAAGTGGGAATACCAATGAGTTTGCTGGCCGGATGAATGTATCTGTATACATTTATTCTAATTGGAAACTGCAAGTATACTGAAAAACCAGATGGCATCATACAGAGGAACTGACTCGACGACACTATGTTATAGGAGAAGAAAGAGACAGGGTTGAGGAGGTGAATGTTTCAGTTTACGGATGGCTGTAAGTCTCTGTTGACAACGTTTACAGATATATATATATATACATATATATGTATGCTGATTGAAACTGAGGTCACTGTCATAAGGAACTTTGGCTAGATTCAGCTATATGATTGCAGCTTTGATATAATGTGGCCTACAGCTAAGCCAGGATTGATGACGAATCTGAAAGACCTGGACAGGATCCGAGGGAATATTAGTCAAACTGTTACAATTTCAGATATCCGCTAATGCATTTTCTATTACATTCAGTATCACTTGAACAAAGTCTCTCGCAATACTGCATAAAATCCCGCTGTAATACATCAAACCCCCTGCTTTCACTTCATTTTCCATATGGCATGATTGTATTAGTGCTGGAGGCTTTGCTTTATGTTTCCCTGAGTGCTCTGCTAGAAAATCACAGGTGGAGACCTTTATGGTCCTTACGGGGAACTTGGTTGGTTTTATGCCATGGAATTAGATTGTCATGACACTTGCTGGGGTAAAATGATATTGCACATCATGACAACTTTCTATTTATGTAGGGTTATGGTAGTTTTGAAAGGCTTGTGTAGGTGTCATTTAGCCCTATGAACACTGCTTTCAATAGAAAGGTTGCTGATCTCCAACACTTCACTTACAATCGCTATTCATAAGGTCACATGACATTTACGTAAGCCTTTCATGAGATATGCCATAATCTTACATAGACACACAGACGGGGCTCGAAGAACGACATCCATAGGGTTTAATATGATGTCGACCCACCCTTTGCAGCTATAACAGCTTCAGCTCTTCTGGGAAGAATTTCTAAGTGGTTTAAGAGTGTGTTTATGGGAATTTTTGACCATACTTCCAGAGCACGTTTGTGAGGTCAGACAGTGATGTTGGATGAGAAGGCCTGTCTCAGCTGTAGTTCATGCCAAAGGTGTTCTATCAAGTTGAGGTCAGGACTCTATGCAGGCCAGTCAAGTTCTTCCACACCAAACCTGCTCATGCATGTTTTTATGGAGCTTGCTGGAACTGGAAGGGGTTGTGCCCACAAAGTTGGGAGCATGAATCTCTTGGTCTGCTGAAGCATTAAGAGCTCCTTTCACTGAAACTAAAGGGCTGAGCCCAACTTCTGAAAAACAACCCCACACTATAATCCCCTCTATATCTACTTTACACTTGGCACGAGGCAGTCAGTCAAGTAGCGTTCTCCTGGCAACCGCCAAACCCAGACTCCAGACTCGATTGCCAGACGGAGAAGCACGATTCGTCACTCCAGAGAACACGTCTCCGACGCTCTAGAGTCCAGTGGCGACGTGCTTTACACCACTGCATCCAACACTTTGCATTGTGCTTGGTGATGTAAGACTTGGATGCAGCTGCTTCGCCATGGAAACCCATTCCATGAAGCTCTCTACTCACTGTTCTTGAGCTAATCTGAAATCCACATGAAGTTTGCAGGTCTGTAGTGATCGACTCTGCAGAAAGTTGACGACCTCTGTGCACTAGGCGGCTCAGCATCCACTGACCCCGCTCTGTTATTTTACATGGCCACCTCTTCGTGCCTGAGTTGTTGTCGTTCCTAATCGCTTACACTTTGTTGTTCGACTGGATAGGATACACAGGTGGTATCCTATTATGGTACCACGCTGGAATTCCCTGAGCTCCTGAGACAGAGAGACTCATTCTTTCTCAAATGTGTGTAGAAGCAGTCGGCATGCCTAGGTGCTTGCTTTTATACACGTGAAATGATTGGAACACCTGAAAAACTTTGATGGGTAAATACTTTTGGCAATATAGTGTATGATAAAGATTGCCTTTGTCAACAAGTTTTTGCCAACATTAGGTCATATCATGACCCTTTCTGGGGTAAAATGACATCAGAACTTCATTTAGGTTCATGTCATTTCAGCTGAAAGGCTTATGTAGGAGTCATGCAGCCTTATGAGCACTACCCATTAAGTTCTACACATAACCTGTCTGATCTTGGATTTTGTTAACAACTCTGTTTAAATCACCGATAAGAAGTCATATTTCAGTTAATACATTTTGACACCAAGCAAGCGCTGGAACTCGTACGAAAACGGAGTGATAAAAAAGAAAAAAAGGTAAAAGAGCCTTGAGGAACGCACATTTTCCGGCTAATGCACTCAGCAACAATTACCATCTGCACTCCTGCGAGGCCTCAAGGTCACTGTGCTCCACAGACGAAGGTGAAGCCGAGTGTAATCTCCACCCAGGATCATACGGGGAAGCAGGAAAGTGTTAGTGAATCAATTACAGAGCCTGGCTCTTAATCCGGCCAATTCAGTCTCGCGCTCCTCGTTTTTATGATCCCATTTACTGCAGACTGAGCCAGTGAGCAGAGAGGCTAAGATGCTCCCTCCATCCCAGATACCTTTCTCCTCTCCCTCTTCTCCATGGTACTGCACTACTCAAATATGAGTCACCAGGGTGGGAGACGAAACGAGACCTGAATTACTGTACGCTGCGATGCCCAGGGCTTAATGCGCCTCTCTGCCGTGGTGGGTTACGTTGCGAAAGCAACCTGGGTTCTGGCTGGTTAGGGGCCGTTATCGTGCGGCGGAGGAACACGGCAGCAAAATAAATAAAAACAAACGATTGAAATGGAGCCTGCTTGGTTTGCAAGGTATGAAATTGATTTCTTTCAGCGAAATGAATGGAATAGCTTCGCAATGATGTCGATGACTAAGTGCGGTGCAGAGCTGAAAGGAAGAGGGGCAGAGACGCAACAGAATGCCAGAAAAAAGAAAGAGTGGGAACGAGAGGGAGAGAGAGAGGGGGAAATGAGAAGAGTAGAAAGTTGGGAAGAGTGTGGGGGAAAATTGCATGACATCGCATTTGTCATGCTCTACTATTCAAAAGTTTGGAAGCACCAGTCGGTCCATCAGTTCAGAAGACCTGCTTTCAGTAACATACAGTCAGTTTTGTTACAGACTCATAGAAAATAACTCTAATCAGATGGTGGTACTCTAAACTTCATAGGTTAAAAAAAATAAAAATTGATGTGTCCAGAATGACCAACTGATCTGTAGATGATTACAAAAGATTTTAAGATTAATTTAAACTAAACTAAAAAAGAGAAACACAAGGTGACGTGAGATTTTTTAATGAACTAAATAGCATTAAGGGAACATAAGAAGAGTAAAACATTAAGTGTTTTTAATAAACTGACCTTGAGTGTTATATTAATCATACAGCAAAGCTTAAATAACAAATATAATATATAAATATGACAAAACGCAGCTTAAAAATGCTGTTCGGACCTACATGACAACTGTGTGGGAGTGTCTACTGATTAGCTTGATTGACAGCTCTGTCCACTCATACAGAACTATAACTATTTTCAGCTCAACGTGTGAATAAAGTAACAGATAAATAAGCAATACTGGTGCGTGGACAGACGAAAGCGTGGGCGGTACAGGCAGCTACAGACAGGTGGTCTACCTTGCTGTTATGCTGGATTAGCTTTAGCTTTCTAAATTTCTGTTGACTCTGAAACTGTTTTGTGTGGGCGGGGCAAGAGACGACAGCTCTGTGCTTGGTTAGAGAATGCTTACCGAAGCTGAACCAAGATTACATCGTCCAGTTTTTAGAGAGGAGAGAAATACAGTAAAATATACAGGTCATTATTGGTCACGGAACATTATTCGAAGCGTGTATGTTTACTTTTATGACATCTGGCAGATGTGCTTATCCAGAGCGACTTACAGTTCAGGTAGGAGAAGGTAGTGTTAGGAGTCTTGCCCAAAGACTCTTATTGATATAGTGTTGTCCAGGTGGGGAATTGAACCCTGGTATACAGCAGAGGGATTACACACTACACTATACTGACCACCCAGGTGTACATAGAACATGTTTACTGTTTGTCTGCAAGAACAAGATGAGAACAGATATAGAGTCCCTGAGTCTTTAAACTAAGGTAAGAGACATCTGTTACATTTATAACACTGATATGATATATAATTTGTAAACAGGCCTAATTAAGACCATCATGTATCAGTTCTACATATTTTTTGCTTGAGTTAAAGTAGAAAATCTATTTGCATCAAGCAGACTTGTGCGTCAGCAGAAAACTCTGTTTTCCATGTCAGATATTTTAGTACATTTAGCAAATTAATTTCACTTTAGTACTCAAGTAGGAAAACAGAAGTCTGGTACATTTGTTTAGGGTAAAAGCTATTCTTCAATATTTTTCTATAGTTCTATGCATGTTTATACTAGAGATGGAAGGATCGATCGGCTATGTATCGGTATCGGCCGATTTTTAATCAAAATATCCACCGATATTTATCGTGAGAGCCGATCGATGGCAAATGAGCTTAATTTCTGTGTTTCCAGCTAGAGTTTCCTCCAGGAAGAGGAGCCCTCTGTAAAACCCCCTCCGGCCAGCTCCCTGCAATTCCTATCTAAACCATTAGGTGGAAATACACACCCTTTCATTTTCGACAGACTGACTAAAGCAGTGGCCTCGCGAGAAAAGTATGCGCTGACAGAAAGCATGTTGTCCGTCTGGCCTTGTTTTACCGTATGTGACTCATCCAGGGCGTTTTGTAAAATGTGTAAAATCAGCATATCTCGTGGGAACCAAAGACATTAAACACTAATAATCTGATATGGCACCTAAGAGTACACCATGCGGCCCAATACAGTAAGTATCAGCAAACAGCAGAGCTAGCATGCACAGCTTGCACAAAACAAATAACCCAGAACACCGTGCAGACCAGATCTGACCAGTACGAACAGAACAGCAGCAACAATTCAAGATCTACATTTAATGATTGCAGATTGTCGTTTAAAATAATCCAGAGTCTGTGTTTAATGACTGCAGTTTTGACTGCATTTATTTAATTAGCTTTTTCGTGTTCAATTTAAATTGAATGATTGCAGTATTGGTGATATTTCTTTGATTTACTTTGTTTATTTACTGTTAAATTTGTTAAGAAATATTATGCTGTTTCACATGTTAAAAATGGTAATAAACCAGTTTCTACCATGTTTCATGCCTTGCTAGAGCTAATAAATACATGTAGCCCTGCTGTGGCATATAGCCCTGCCCTCAATCGGTATCGGCTATCGGCCGATCGTGCTAAAAGGTGATCGGCGATCGGAATTGGCCTCAAAAACGCTGATCAGCCCATCTCTAGTTCATACATATCCATGAAATCTGAGGTAACAAGAAATGTTCCATAAACTGAGATATGATATTCCTATTAAGGCCTTTGAATTTAACATTTAATTACTTTGAAATGATGCGTTATACTTAAACTACAAACAGAACAAATGTCTTTCACTTCAGTTTAAGGTCCTTTATGTCAGTGCAATGCTATTTACTTCTTAACCTCTAAGGTTCAGAATCAGTGTTACTAAATTAAATAACATCCAAACCGTGAACAAGACTGCAATGTAACTGCAATAAAGTGATGATTACAGGACATCATTTGTTTCAAAAACCATAGTTGTATTAATAAAGTAACTACTTAATCACAAAAATTTACAAGTGTTTACAAACTTTTGAACTGTAGTGCATTTCAATACAGCCAAAGGTGCTATAAAGGAAAGAAGCTAAGACAAGAGAGTGAGAGAGCTTTAGAGATACAGCAGAAGAAGAGAGCCATAAAGGGAGTACGAAGAAAGCTGAGAGTGATTGGTCTCTCACCGGGGGGGCCGCCAGCCAGCCGTATTTGTCCTCGGTGCGGTTCATGTCCCGGTCGAAGGCGTAGAGTTGGCGGTAGCGCAGGTGATCCATGTCCACCAGGTTGAACTGCCGGCGGGCGTAGTGGTAGCTCTCATTGTTCCCTACGCGGGGGAAGTCTAGCCACTCCGGATGGCCAAATTCGTTACCTGCAAAGGCCCAGAGGGGAGACTGCGTTCAGGTCAACAGTGCACATGCCCACGTAGGCAGCATGAAGGCTTTCAAAAGAGTGCAGTTTGAAAGTGAAAAGTTTGGACACGCCTACTCATAAAGGACTTTGTTTACGCCACTTCTCACACTGAGGAGACAAGGATGGATAGAGCTACAGGAAGAGGAAACCAGCAAACAGCATTTGTTTATATGCAAAAGAGACGAGCATATTATATCTTTAAGATTTAGATCAACAGTTTTAAATCATCTTAACAAGCCAAAGTAGTCAGACCTTCACTACGTGTCCTCTGAGGGTGAAGAATAGTCAAAAGTTTGGACAAGCCTCCTCTTCAAACATGTTTAGAAAGTTTTTAGTTCTATTTTCAACTTTTTTAGTTCTGCAATACTGGAAAAAAATTTATGCTGATGTCAAAGTGATGGGTGAAAACTACTTGTTAGAGAAAAAATATTTTGCATGTCCATCATAAGCCCTTATTAAGGCTTTTATTCTTTTTGGGGAGTCTAGCTTTCAGTTTTCCAAAGAAATCTGCAGGGACATTGTTCCATAACTTAAATATGAAAGCTTAAATGGAATAAGATGTAATATGTTTTGGTTTAAACATTTAAAAATGAACTAAATTATCAACTGAATGTGAATGAATAAGCGTTCTGAGTGTTTTATTATCTCTTGTCAGTCATGTTGAAGGTGCTGCTCCTGGTTTAAGGATAAATAGCCAATGAAAGAAAGAATCAACAACGATGGCTGAAGCTTTTGGAAAACGACCATTATAATGACCACCGCAGCCTGGTCTTATCAATAATTACATTTGCCAGCAAACAAAATAAGTAATATAAACAGAAGCAACACAAGAGTTAACACTGGCCATGCTCTCCACCAATAGAGACACTCTTGGTGAGTAAAGGGATGAAATTTGATGCTGAACAATGTTTCTTCTAGATTAATAGAGTTTAAAGGGGGAGGAGGACAGACTGTACAGTTTATTTGCCATATGAATTTGGCAGGTTGTGCCATCTTATCATTTGCTCTTGATGATAGGAGTTTTGGTGGTCCATTAGGTCTCACGTGGCTGTTAACAGTATCTCAGTATCTTTCAATCATGGTTTGAACTTTAGTCTTGTTTTTCCACTTATTTTCTTTTGACTTACTCCTCCTACATCGTCGCTGCCAAAGAAAAACAATTATGTATCAATATTGGGGGCAGTCTGGTTGGGCTGAAGGCTAGAGAACCAGCCTTGTGACTGGATGGTTGCTGGTTCGATCCCATGAACCAACAGGACACGACTGAAGTGCCCTTGAGCAAGGCATCTAACCCCAGACTGCTCCCCGGGTGCTCACTGCCTCTAAGTGTTGGGTTAAATGCAGAGATTGTGAATTTCCCTCTGGGATCAATAAAGTATTTATCTATCTATGTCTATTTTTCTACATCATTTAAACGTGACAGCTGCTGTTTACATTGTCTGAAAGTGTCATGATGAATGGACCAATAGAAATGCTCCAAAATAAAATACATTTCTGGTTCTGCCGAATTATACTGAAAGTGAAGATTTTTGGAGATGCATGTTTTTCTTTGGACAGCAACAATATGCAAGTGGATGGATACCATCATACCTAACCTTCTCAGAGACATCTTATAAAATTAACTACTGTTTACTGCTAATTAGATAAACAACCGGAGGTCTTTGACTTACTCTGCACAGTATTGTCTGTATACATTCCTTTGGAAGTAAGTGAAATCATATGCATCGGCTTTATTATTTGGCTAATCAAGTATTTAAGCAGCACCAGCTTTCAGAACCTTTTTTAAGATGAGGAAATCCATGCATTTAGTCAAATGTGCCCAAACTGGTATAGTAGAAATCTGCAGAACAGTCTCTCTCTTTCGCTCTCTCTCTCTCCCCATCTATCTCTCTCTCTCTCTCTCTCTCTCTCTCTCTCTCCCCACTGAAACAGCATTGCCCTTTTCTCAACATCAAACTTCAAAGTGCTGATTCAACATGCATTCATGGGAGAGAGAAGCGTGTTTCTTCAGAATCTATTCCCACGGCTTGGTGTGATTCGCTTTCAAACAAACAAATGAATGCAAAATTAATTCAATGAT
Organism: Megaleporinus macrocephalus; assembly: GCA_021613375.1. Classification (NCBI taxonomy): domain Eukaryota; kingdom Metazoa; phylum Chordata; class Actinopteri; order Characiformes; family Anostomidae; genus Megaleporinus; species Megaleporinus macrocephalus. The sequence goes on from CM038716.1 coordinate 28,360,079, forward strand.
CTATATTCCAAACATTTCTGAAAGGAAAGAGCGCGGCGCAGACAACAGGAGTGCCATAAAAAAGGCAGTAAAAACAGTGAATGAAAAAAGACTGAATAATGGAAAGGCGACCTTGTCTGGGGGTTTAAAGAAGACGAATTAAACAGCTCAGCTTTTGACCCACCTTCCGCCTTCCAACTTCCCACCCAGTGCTAAGATGTAAACTGTAACAACCCCTACCAACTTTAATGACTAGGTTCAAGAAGTCCAAGATAAATACTGACACGCCGCAGTATCTTTTCAATAAAGTGCCAGGCACCAAAAGGATTACCATATAAAAGGTGAGGTGTTGAAATCTCACCCATCAGCCATTACTTGGTCAAACGAAAGTCTCTCTGTAACTATACTTACAGACTGACTGCCTTAATTAGCGCTTTAAATCATTACATAAATAAACCCTCCATAGATTGCACGCAATGCGATCGCAACTCCAACCGTTTAAACCTTTGCAAGACCGACAAAGGTTCCAGAAGTTTGTAGGTCACGATGACCTCACCCAGTGAGCGCGGCTCTGGAGGAGACGGGGGAGGAGAAAGCGGAGGAGATCAGAGGAGAGGAATTGAGGGATACATTTGCACACAGAACGTGAACGGAGGAATAAAAAGAGAAAGAAAAGGGAGAGAGACGACAGCCTTGTCAAGCGGAGTGATGAGATAATGAATCCGTCATCAGCTGACAAGACAACATCATAAAACAACAGTTGGGTAATTGAATTCTGAGGGGGCGAAGAGCCGCTTTGACGAGTGAGAGAATGGAGGCAAAAACAATGGTGATGAAGTGTGCTGTTTGTTCATAGAGAAGAAAGAGAGAGAGAAGGAGAGAGAGAGAGAAGAGAGAGAGAGAGAAGAGAGTGAGAGAGAGAGAAAGAGAGAGAGAGAGAGAGAGAGAGAGAGAGAGAGAGAGAGAGAGAGAAAGAATAAGAGAGAGAAGAGAGAGAGAGAGAGAGAGAAGAGAGAGAAGAAGAGAGAGAGAGAGAGAGAGAAGAAGAAGAGAGAGAGAGAGAGAGAGGGGTGGATAAAAGCGAGTGACCGGACGAAGTGGAACGGACAGGGAGTGACAGAGCTTTCTAATGAAATACATTAGCTAGCTGTTAAAGAAGCATCAAACAATAAGTGAACTGCGTGCCAGGCATACACTGCCATCCACCGCTACACACGCTTATGATTAACAAGTGGAGAAGTGTCATGGCAGAGAGAGAGAGAGAGAGAGAGAGAGAGAGAGAGAGAGAGAGAGAGAGAGAGAGAGAGAGAGAGAGAGAGAGAGAGAGAGAGAGAGAGAAAGAGAGAAAGAGAGAGGCAGAAAGAGAGTTAGAAAGAGACAAATGTGATAAGAGAGATAAATAAATAAATAAAGAAAGAGAGAGAGAGAGAGAGAGGCAGAGAGAAAAAAGCCAGAGATAGTGAAAGAGAGGCAGAGAGTGAGAGCAAAAGCATGAGGAAGAGTGAGAGAGGCAAAGAGGCAGAAAGAGATAAATTTGGGTTAAAAAGAGACTGATTAAATGAGGGACAGAAAGACAGAAAGAGATAGAGCGGGAAAGAGAGAGAGAGGCAGAGAGATGGAGAGAAAGAGAGGCAGAGAGATACATTATCAACCCCTAATAATACAAACACATACACACAAAGTTATTAGCTTCAAAATAGAAACAATTACAGTGATCACTCTTTTCCTGGACGTCTTCGGGGACGTTTCTATTATTGTTATTATTTCTTGTTTGTTTGTTTGTGTTATCGTTTTTGTTGTGATGCTTCGGCAAAACTGTACCTTACATAGTCACGCTAACAAAGCTAGAATGAACTGAGTTGATAAATATTCAGGGAAAAAAAAGGGTTTAGGAAAAAAGAGGCAGAAAGAAAGAGAGAGAGGCAGAGAGGAAGAGAGAGGAAGAGAAAGAGAGCAAGAGTGAGAGAGGCAGAGACAGAGCAAGAGTGAGAGAGGCAGAGACAGAGCAAGAGTGAGAGAGGCAGAGACAGAGCGAGAGTGAGAGTGAGAGAGGCAGAGAGAGGGCAAGAGTGAGAGTGAGAGAGGCAGAGAGAGGGCAAGAGTGAGAGTGACAGAGGCAAAGAGAGGGCAAGAAAGAGTGAGAGAGGCAGAGACAGAGCAACAGTGAGAGTAAGAGATTCAAAGAAAGGGCAAGAATAAGAGTGAGAGATTCAGAGAGAGAGCAAGAATGAGAGTGAGAGATTCAGAGAGAGAGCAAGAGTGAGAGATTAAGAGAGAGAGAAAGAATAAGAGTGAGAGATTAAGAGAAAGAGCAAGAATGAGAGTGAGAGATTCAGAAAGAGAACAAGAATAAGAGAGAGACAGAGAAACAGCAAGAATGAGAGTGAGAGATTTAGAGAGAGAGAGAGCAAGAATGAGAGTGAGAGATTCAGAAAGAGAACAAGAATAAGCGAGAGGCAGAGAAACATCAAGAATGAGAGTGAGAGATTCAGAGAGAGAGCAAGAATGAGAGTGAGAGATTCAGAGAGAGAGCAAGAATGAGAGTGAGAGATTCAGAGAGAGAACAAGAATAAGCGAGAGGCAGAGAAACATCAAGAATGAGAGTGAGAGATTCAGAGAGAGAGCAAGAATGAGAGTGAGAGATTCAGAGAGAGAGCAAGAGTGAGAGATTAAGAGAGAGAGAAAGAATAAGAGTGAGAGATTAAGAGAAAGAGCAAGAATGAGAGTGAGAGATTCAGAAAGAGAACAAGAATAAGAGAGAGGCAGAGAAACAGCAAGAATGAGAGTGAGAGATTTAGAGAGAGAGAGAGCAAGAATGAGAGTGAGAGATTCAGAAAGAGAACAAGAATAAGCGAGAGGCAGAGAAACATCAAGAATGAGAGTGAGAAATTCAGAGAGAGAGCAAGAATGAGAGTGAGAGATTCAGAAAGAGAACAAGAATAAGAGAGAGGCAGAGAAACAGCAAGAATGAGAGTGAGAGATTTAGAGAGAGAGAGAGCAAGAATGAGAGTGAGAGATTCAGAAAGAGAACAAGAATAAGCGAGAGGCAGAGAAACATCAAGAATGAGAGTGAGAAATTCAGAGAGAGCAAGAATGAGAGTGAGAGATTCAGAGAGAGAGCAAGAATGAGAGTGAGAGATTCAGAGAGAGAGCAAGAATGAGAGTGAGAGATTCAGAGAGAGAGCAAGAATGAGAGTGAGAGATTCAGAGAGAGAGCAAGAATGAGAGTGAGAGATTCAGAAAGAGAACAAGAATAAGCGAGAGGCAGAGAAACATCAAGAATGAGAGAGAGATTCAGAGAGAGAGCAAGAGAGTGAGAGATTCAGAGAGAGAGCAAGAATGAGAGTGAGAGATTCAGAGAGAGAGCAAGAATGAGAGTGAGAGATTCAGAGAGAGAGCAAGAATAAGCGAGAGGCAAAGAAACATCAAGAATGAGAGTGAGAGATTCAGAGAGAGAGCAAGAATGAGAGTGAGAGATTCAGAGAGAGAGCACGAATGAGAGTGAGAGAGGCAGAGAGAGAGCAAGAATGAGAGTGAGAGAGGCAGAGAGAGAGCAAGAATGAGAGTGAGAGAGGCAGAGAGAGAGCACGAATGAGAGTGAGAGAGGCAGAGAGAGAGCAAGAATGAGAGTGAGAGAGGCAGAGAGAGAGCAAGAATGAGAGTGAGAGAGGCACAAAACATTTGGGTTAAGAGAGACAGATAGAGAAAAACAGAGAGAAAGGCAGAAAAATGAGACAGACAGGCAGCAGAAAGAGTGAGAGAAAGAGTGAGAGGCAGAGAGAAGGAGAAAGAGAGGGGAAGGAAATGAGAAAGAGAGGCAAAGTGAGAGAGAGCGACAACGAGAGACAGGCAGAAATAAGGAGAGAGAAAGCAAGAGGGTGTGGGAGAGATGCAGAAAGAGAGAGAGATAAATGTGAATTAAAGAAAAATAGAACATGAAAGTCCTTTGAGATTTATTAAGAGAGAGGCAGAAAAAGAGAGGCAGCGGAAAAAGAGGAGGAGAGAATGAGAGAAAAGGCAGAGAAGAAACAGTAATAGAAGATAATTAAAGAGAGAAAGAGAAAAACAAGTAGAAAGACAGGAAGAGTTCTGGAAACACAGAAAGAAAGAGCATGAGAGTCGAGAGAGGGAGAGAGAAATAACGGAACACAAGAAAAAGACGGAGCAAGTGTGCGAGAGGTGGTGGGTGCAGAAAACAAAAATGAAAGAAGGAGAGCGAGAGAGAGCGAGAGAGAGAGAGAGAGAGAGAGAGTTCCACTAGAAGACAGACTTTGGTTAATCCCTGGATACAGCCACGATTTGAAATCCTGAAAATATGGAAATGGGGAGATAACCAGGGAATTTGAACAATAACAATCGCAGCAGGTAGTGTATTCTCACTAAGCCTCTGAGGAACACGCACATCCCACCATGACGGCAGTGTGCAAACTTCCCAGAGCAGAAAGTAAACCTCGCTTGGAGGATGAACTTCTTTCCCTCTCTGTTCCCCCCATCTGACTGCAGGAAGTATTCAGGGGTGACCTTTTCCTTGAGCTTTTGTTCAAAGCGCATTCTGCTCTTCTGTGTGTGAGAGGATGATATACAACACTCGCGCACTGCTCAAGCGGGATGCCAATTTTCTGAGGTGTACTTCTGAGATGCATTCAAATAATCAAATTCTCTTTGTCTTGCACTACACATGTAGAGGTATCTCAGAGAAAGCTGCTGCTCTGTTTTTTATTTATTTCTTTTTTTTTTTTGCTGACTGTTCTGTACTTGCAACTTGCGGCGTCTGATGATATTGGTGCTCAGAACCGTTTCTGCAGAAAAAGCTAATATTTATAAATAAAGCATGAAGGCACAGACAGAACCGCAAGCCATTTAAAGGACTTTTCCTCAGCCATGCTTCAAAGACTGGAAAACCTTCACCCGTACCTCTGTCTGACCTCAACGTCGTATATTCTGTGGTGTGGTCCCTACAAAGCCTCCCAACCGACCTCACAGAGAAGCTCAAAGAGCGCCTGGAAGCTCCTGTAATGTCATCTCCACTCTGAAGCGGAAAGCATAGTTACAGGCCAGTGTTTGCTTGGTCAAGGTGAATGGGCTGAAAGTCAAAGAGGGTCTGAAAAGTCCAACTCCGAGCTGAGGCAGTCACGTGGCGTGCAGCCGCACTAGCTGGAATCGATTTGACAGACGGGAGGAAATGAACAGGAAGCACGAGATGCCGTCTAAATTCACGCGTTTAAGTGTTTGCGTTTGCGTACATCTCACATAAAGGCTGTAAATTGCCACAGCTTAAAGCGCCACCTTCGTTTGTGCCATCCTCTTTTTTATTTTGTGAGCTTCTTGCTTCTTTGTATTCGTTCACTTCCTCTCTGTCTATTCCACGTGTGAATTGAAGGGTCTGTAAGACAGAAAAGCAGTTTTTCTTCACTATGTTTAAATAAAAGAACAATATCTGATCTTCAGTTCACAAACTCCACTTCAAGCAACTCCATGCTGCAACAATTATTCATTCCAATGTCCCTGTTTTTGTGATGTCACAAAAACCAGCACATTCACATTACAGCTGTGTGTAAAGGGTTGGCTGCCTCTGACATATGAAATATATTTCTGCATGAATTGAGTTTCTGCATGAAAATAAGTAAACGTTTGATGTCCAATTAGAGTTTACTTGTAGAATTCAATACAAAACAATCAATAAAATGAAATACTCTGAATAAAATTAATATAAAACATGGCATGGATATGGAATTGACATACAGTGAACCCCGAACACTGTTGTCTCCTCCTTAAAAAACAAATACTGCTGATTTCAAAATCCTGCTACTGTTACAGTCTTGACCCACTAACATTTTCCGAGAAATGAAAATGGCTTATGATATGCAGAAATCTGCAGTTCCAGGCTCTAAAAGCCATGTCTGCACTTTTTGTGGACCCTTTCCAACAAACCAAATGGTTAATGAGCATGTCTAAGGTTTATATTCACCTGCTTCAATTAAGAATTGAAGTTTCATTCCATCCTAAATGCTACCGCTTGTACCTGTACCAGAATGTAACTGTGGCACCATCTAAGGTGGAATAAAAAATTCACACACACAGAAAAAATAAAACCCTGGCAAATACAAAGCTGTAACACAATCCGGGACAACTTGAATTCAAAGTTAGTTCGTTCACGCTGCACAATTCACTCTGGACCATTATTGAGACAGCATCCAGCTTGTCTTGTGCAGTCAGAAGGAGTGTCCAAAACCAATTACTAAGTCTTTAGGTACTAGACTGCAGGCACTACGTACTCGGACAGACAACATCCGCCTTCTTATCAATGTCCTGGGACGCAAGGCGTCAGACCACCATTGTAAACGTCCCACTATTCATTTAAAAAGCCCCATATGCTGACATCATACAAGATACATTTGTGATGTCTTTGTCTGAATCTGTACAATGTTGAGCTGTAACTCTGAGAAAAAAAAATCAGGAAGAACTTTATCATTCTTTACCTCGTAAGTAGCTCTAACTTCTGTAGTGGCAGTTCACCAGCAGTAGCTACATACACACAGCCAGCGTACCGTGTTCCACAGTTTTTCCCCCTGCGCTTTGAAGTCATCCTCGTCACCATTTAAATCATGGGACAGCACAGTGTATCGTGGGAATGGCTCCCGGTTCAGTAGGTCATCCTGGTAACATCTGCGCGCTACTCAATGACTACTGAGTATTTGGACACACTGGTCATGCTCGCCTACTGATTTCGCTCACTGTGTAGCAGGCAAGTAGGCGATAACGGGTGAACCCAGAGGCTCTAGGGCGAGTCTGATACCTTTAGAACAACAGCCTACTGCAGGAAAAGGAGATTCCACCGAAATACAAGGCAACCCATTACAGACCTGTTGACAATTATAGAATTTCTAAGTCATATAGCAGGAGGCAATCTTGAAAATGTAGTTTAACAAACATTGGGAAGCACATATAGCACACAGGGAAGCTGAACTATAATGATACACTGAAATGCGTGTGCGTGTAAAAGTGGATAGCCAATTAAAACACAGGTGACAGAATCTCGACAGGGTGGCCTGATTAACGCACTAAAGATATCAGACTCTCCATCTATATGTGGGTGGAGCATCTACAGCTGAGACTAATATCAAGATGACTTTATTCAGCGTTTGACACTGAAAAGACTGGGGCAGCTCCACCTTGATTTGCATTACAACACCTGTACCCACAACCTATAAATAGCAGCCATGCTGTGTGATTATATCCACGTTTTGACGGCTGGAGCAGATCTTTAGTTGACAGTTCCAAGGTGAGCTAACAATTTGATCACATTGTGTTGGTGTTAAGCTGGAAAGCCAGTAGCTAGTATAGGTAAAGTTAATTACCAGAAATCTCCAAGCAACTAACGTTAGCACAGCTTATTAAATATTCTGACGATCTGGCTTCTTAATTTTATTTTCCCGCCTGTTTCTATTTTAACATGTGGCTTCTGTGTGATCATTGTGGTGTCTCGCTGTAAACCAGCGAATCAGAGCACAGCTCATCTTATTTCTTTCTAGGGCCAAATCATAGCTACTATGCAAAGATCAGAGCTCAACCTAAATGCTGAAAAATGACATTCTATGGCACCTTTATGTTGTTTTATCACCATAAAACCAACCGACCTTTTCTATTCACTGTATATTCCAGATATATTCCTATCCACCGCACTGCTACACACATTACAATCAAAGTGTTTCAGCCCTGCTTTCAGAAAAGACAACAATTTACATGCACCAGCCTTAAAAACACACAAGCAAAAACAAGATTGTGTACGCCGAGGGGACAAAGAGGAGCTAGAAAACAGCCAGCTTGAACTATGACAGTTTTTGCCACATGACACGCCATAAATGTCCTAAGTGGACCTTGTTTTGAATCCGGATTTAACATAAAGAAGGCCTAATGGGCCAAAAAGCGGCCCATTTCTCGGCTCGAGTTTCCTCTCATTATAAAACATCACTGTTGACACTATGAAGGCAAATCCCGGTAACGAACTCTGTCTGTGCCCAACCATTGACACACGAGGTAAGAACATGTTCATGAACTGAAAAGTTACCAACCCTTTCCTCGTAATTACAGGTTCGGAAACAGGCTACGGATAACAGTATGCTGAACCCCAGCATGGCGCTTCGGTGTGAATTGAATGCATGAAAAAAGGGCTCAGTAATTACTTCAAAACAAACTAGCTCATGTAAGCACACACATGGCTAGCTGCCCTTGATACAAGGTTGCCAACAAAGCCCATGTAGTGAATTAGTACATGCAAATGTCAAACTAATGCAGGGTGCCGCAAGTTTAGGGCACCTATTCAGAATGAGAATCCGCTTTGGAAGCCTATGTAGCTGGAAAGGGATCTAAAGCATGCATAGGAGGGATTCAACCAATTTTAGCTATTTCCCCCAGCAACCTCAAGCTCTAACGGCTTCAGTAGACAAGAGAGGGTTCTGTAATGAAAATGCTAATAAAGGTGTTTTTATTATTATCCACATCAAATGGATCCAACAGTGCTTAGTTGAAAAGGGAAAACTTTATGAGAGAATAAAGCAACTGGCGTGACTTTACGATGGATAACTGTGTGATATTTGCTAGAGGGAGAACATCCTTAGAAAAATATTGCAGGAAAAACAAAAATCTAGTCAGATCCACAGAAAGAGAATGCAGACACTGTTACTGATACTATTCACCGTATTTCGCCACACCCACTTTTAAGCGTGTGTTTCTACTGCCTTTGTGTTACATGGGAGGAGACCAGAGAGACAGTAAGAAGTTCGAATGGGACAACACTGTCTCATCCGAGGTTAATAACACAGTGGGTGGATTATATGAGAAGGTGGTCTGAGGTTACTTATGACGACATTTTAATTACTCTGTACTCTCGGAAGGTGTAGATGGTTCGGCAATGAAAAACTACACAAGTAGTGAAGTGTATCAGTACCTGCATAGTGGGAAGGTCGGCCGTGTACTCCTACATAAAGACGGTGAGTTTATATTTCTAAAAGCCGGTTAAACCCAAGTCAAGCCAGCTGCCCCAGCCACTTGGGTGTTAGTTACAGCCCAGATAGCCTAGCACGGTGGAAACTGATCATAAAACAACTAATTTACTTGCAAGCACTCGATGCGTCTGCTTCCTCGGAGCTTCATAGCCGAGCCATTTCTCTGGTTAAGGATGCTTTGATGCTGGTTTCTCCTCCACAGAATGGTAAGAGCAGATATACGGAGGTTTGGGTGGATCTTTTCAATTTAGCGCCTTCAGCCATAGACGCAGGTCTTCTTCTTTGAAAGGTGGTCCTACAACACTCTGATCTTTATGTGCTGTGTTCATAACACTGTTGTTGAAGCCAAGTTTTCCTCTTCTTCCAATTACTGTGACACCTTCTAACTGAACATATTATGCTAGTCCTTTTATATGTGTGTTGTTGTTTTGCTTGTAATTAGTATCAACGAGCACACCGGAATTCTAACACAAAATAAACAAAGCTGGCCCCCTCCAGTGTTGTCATGGAAAATAGCATGAATAGCGTGTTTAAGCAGTAATAGATCTCTGTCATTAAATAGTAAAAATAAATTATATATAACAGTAGTGCCTCTGTTGCCAATGACGATTATTTGTACATATTTCATGACTTGGCTTCTATTAAAATTTCCCAATCCACCTTAAATGGTGCAGAAGTTACACTTAGATGCCTGTACATGGGCTACAATAATATACCTACAGCTCCACTTAAGGTGGAACGGAAAATCCAAACTAAATCCTGGCGTACAAGAAGGCAACCTCAACTTGTAGCACTGTTTTAACCAAGGCACCGGAGGGGGGTGCAAGCAATACTAACTTACAGTGGGCCCCAAAAGTCTGAGACCACTAGTGAAGACGCTGCTAATTCGAATTCTTTGTTCATTTAGTACACTGTAATTTAATTTAACACATTTAGTGTCATTGTAAATAACATTCAGTCTGACATCAATGCCACAATTTAGTGCAAAAGCCTCGGACACGTAGACCAAATCCTCCTGAGAGTCATCAGAACGAGACTCATTAACATTGACGGCACACCTGCTCAACCAGGAGCGCCTCCGCGACCATAAAGCTGATTGGAAAGGTCTACCTCTCCTTTCTGAAAGCTGGACATAAATTCATCCTGTCCGCCCACTGCTTTTACGCTAGAGCCGGCGAAGCACTGGCTGGCTGGCTGGCTGGCTGGCTGGCTGGCTCCCTGTGCGTGAGGGAGTGTGTTTTAAAGCCCCACGCTGTCGTTACAGTGCTCATCTGTCTGTGAGCAAACATGGCTGCCATCTCTATGTGGAGCTTTTAGCTCATGAGGCTCCTCTATTTGCTAGAGAGTAAACAGATTTCTTCGAGCAGGGGAGCGGCTCAAATTGATTCGCTTGCTCAAACAATTTGTTCTTGCTCTGCACTGGTTAAACGACTCCACAACCATTGATCCATTGACATGACATGTCGGCCTGTATTTATTCTGGTTTTCTTTCTTTCTTTTTTTTTGCCTCTCTTTTCCCTGCGGCTTTTTACTGCACATGTAAACAATGTTCAGGGTGAAGAGGCAAACCGTTATCTCTTCAGTTCTACTACGGTACAACTGGAACCATGGATTGATTCTGCTCATCTTAAAAGTGGGCATCAGTGGGCTGAAGTTGGTCATTACTGAGAAGACAATGATCTGTGAACTGAAGAGTGGAATAATTGCATTGCTCTAAAACAGGTAGGAATACTCACTCTCAATCTTTGTGGCATTCGGTCTATTACCACGGACAACATTTTTCATAAATACTCAGAAAAATCATCAAATTAATTATACGTGGTAATCAAAGCGACAGGTTAAAAAACCCTGGAAAAATTTCATAATGGTGCATTAGTCAAGATTCATACTCAACCTCTAACAGTTAAGTAGGTGGATGTTGGAATGAATGAACTGGCTCCCATTCCAGCCCATCAAGACGAAGCACACTCCTACGATCAACAGTGGTCGTCAAGTTCATTTAGAGTTTGATAGCATTACCAAGCATTGTCCCGGTCTCACTTTCTATTGCCTTACCTTGTTATTTAGATGACGACAGAATGGCACTACACTAACACTGCCTGTGAGAATATCACTCTATTTAAACTACTATACTCTAGACTCTAAATACTAATACCATACTCTAAATATAGCCTTTCATCCCTGTACACTAGCTGTCATCGTTTATACAGCTACAACAACCTCACAAGATGTTGAAAACTTTCGACTAATTAATCTCAAGGTGGATAGGCTTGTTTTCAGGAACCTAGATAAAGAACATAAGCAGCGCGAGAGGTCTGCAATACTGCACTACTAATTTTTCTATTTGGCAAATTATGATATCTCATTACATTGCACTTACTTATAGAGTCCATCTTTTAATCATGCCATCCAAGTACACTCAAATACTTGTTCGATAGCAGTGATGTTTGTATCAGCATGATTGTACAAGGTTACAAGGTAACCATATTCAAGAATTGAACACAAAGGAATTAGACCTTCGCATTTAACCCGTTTGTGCAGTAAAAACACCCACAAATATATACAAACACACACTAGGGGGCAGTGAGCACACTTGCTCGCAGCAGTGGGCAGCCCTAACCACAGTACCCGGGGGAGCAGTTGCAAGTTGGGTGCATTGCTCAAGGGCACCTCAGTCATGTCCTGTCAAACTTCTGGCGACCTTCTGGTCACAAGGCAGGTTCCATAACCTTCAGCCCACGAAGGAACCATGTTTGCTGCTGAGAGATGATCAGGTGTATCTTTGTATCTTTGCATGAGATTCCACATGTTTCTTTTCTTTTTCCAGTGAACTGTGTTACTACTATTACCTGTTTTCAGCTAGCAAGCATTGTTTGATGCAAGTGAGTTTGATGTCAAACCCTTTATTCATTTCTATGACAATGGTTTATCTAAAGAATTACTTTACCCAGCTCCCAGGGTGATGAAGATTTAATGAGGCTTGGGGTGTAATGGAATTCACGTATGTGAATACCTACCGATTTAGAATAAGGAAATGATGTATATGTATTCAGTCCGAAAGTTACATATGGTAAAGACAGTGTTCAGAATGCAATACTTTTTCTTACATAATACTGGGTCACTGAGTAGACTAAATCAATGTGATGAGTTTATTAACTCAATATTACTGAGCTCTCCTAAAGCCTGAGTAGACTGATAAATCAATGTGATGAGTTTATTAACTCAATGTTACTGAGCTCTTCTAAAGCCTGAGTAGACTGATATATCACTGTGATGAGTTTATTATTAACTAAATGTTACTGAGCTCTTCTAAAGCCTGAGTAGACTGATATATCACTGTGATGAGTTTATTATTAACTAAATGTTACTGAGCTCTCCTAAAGCCTGAGTAGACTGATAAATCAATGTGATGAGTTTATTATTAACTCAATGTTACTGAGCTCTTCTAAAGCCTGAGTAGACTGATATATCAATGTGATGAGTTTATTATTAACTCAATGTTACTGAGCTCTCCTAAAGCCTGAGTAGACTGATATATCAATGTGATGAGTTTATTATTAACTCAATGTAACTGAGCTCTCCTAAAGCCTGAGTAGACTGATATATCAATGTGATGAGTTTAGTATTAACTCAATGTTACTGAGCTCTTATAAAGCCTGAGTAGACTGATAAATCAATGTGATGAGTCCATTATTAACTCAATGTTACTGAGCTCTCCTAAAGCCTGAGTAGACTGATATATCAATGTGATGAGTCCATTAATAACTCAATGTAACTGAGCTCTCCTAAAGCCTGAGTAGACTGATAAATCAATGTGATAAGTCCATTAATAACTCAATGTAACTGAGCTCTCCTAAAGCCTGAGTAGACTGATATATCCATGTGATGAGTCCATTATTAACTCAATGTTACTGAGCTCTCCTAAAGCCTGAGTAGACTGATATGTCAATGTGATAAGTCCATTAATAACTCAATGTAACTGAGCTCTCCTAAAGCCTGAGTAGACTGATATATCCATGTGATGAGTCCATTATTAACTCATTGTTACTGAGCTCTCCTAAAGCCTGAGTAGACTGATATATCAATGTGATGAGTCCATTATTAACTCAATGTTACTGAGCTCTCCTTAAGCCTGAGTAGACTGATATATCAATGTGATGAGTCCATTATTAACTCAATGTTACTGAGCTCTCCTAAAGCCTGAGTAGACTGATATATCAATGTGATGAGTCCATTAATAACTCAATGTAACTGAGCTCTCCTAAAGCCTGAGTAGACTGATATATCCCTGTGATGAGTCCATTATTAACTCAATGTTACTGAGCTCTCCTAAAGCCTGAGTAGACTGATATATTAATGTGATGAGTTTATTATTAACTCAATGTTACGGAGCTCTCCTAAAGCTTGAGTAGGCTGATATCTATGTGATGAGTTTATTAATAACTCAATGTAACTGAGCTCTCCTAAAGCCTGAGTAGACTGATATATTAATGTGATGAGTTTATTATTAACTCAATGTAACTGAGCTCTCCTAAAGCCTGAGTAGGCTGATATCTATGTGATAAGTTCATTATTAACTCAATGTTACTGAGCTCTCCTAAAGCCTGAGTAGACTGATATATCCCTGTGATGAGTCCATTATTAACTCAATGTTACTGAGCTCTCCTAAAGCCTGAGTAGACTGATATATTAATGTGATGAGTTTATTATTAACTCAATGTAACTGAGCTCTCCTTAAAGCCTGAGTAGGCTGATATCTATGTGATGAGTCCATTATTAACTCAATGTTACTGAGCTCTCCTAAAGCCTGAGTAGACTAATATATCAATGTGATGAGTTTATTATTAACTCAATGTTACTGAGCTCTCCTAAAGCCTGAGTAGACTGATATATCAATGTGATGAGTTTAGTATTAACTCAATGTTACTGAGCTCTTATAAAGCCTGAGTAGACTGATAAATCAATGTGATGAGTCCATTATTAACTCAATGTTACTGAGCTCTCCTAAAGCCTGAGTAGACTGATAAATCAATGTGATGAGTCCATTAATAACTCAATGTTACTGAGCTCTCCTAAAGCCTGAGTAGACTGATATATCAATGTGATGAGTCCATTAATAACTCAATGTTACTGAGCTCTCCTAAAGCCTGAGTAGACTGATATATCAATGTGATGAGTCCATTAATAACTCAATGTAACTGAGCTCTCCTAAAGCCTGAGTAGACTGATATATCAATGTGATGAGTCCATTATTAACTCAATGTTACTGAGCTCTCCTAAAGCCTGAGTAGACTGACAAATCAATGTGATAAGTCCATTAATAACTCAATGTAACTGAGCTCTCCTAAAGCCTGAGTAGACTGATATATCCATGTGATGAGTCCATTATTAACTCAATGTTACTGAGCTCTCCTAAAGCCTGAGTAGACTGATATATCAATGTGATGAGTCCATTATTAACTCAATGTTACTGAGCTCTCCTAAAGCCTGAGTAGACTGATATATCAATGTGATGAGTCCATTATTAACTCAATATTACTGAGCTCTCCTAAAGCCTGAGTAGACTGATATATCTATGTGATGAGTCCATTAATAACTCAATGTAACTGAACTCCCCTAAAGCCTGAGTAGACTGATAAATCAATGTGATAAGTCCATTAATAACTCAATGTAACTGAGCTCTCCTAAAGCCTGAGTAGACTGATATATTAATGTGATGAGTCATGAGTTACAGTTAATAAAACTGTAGTGGCCCGTTGCACCATATGACTTTTTTTGAATTTTATTGAATTTTAAATTCAAATTATACAGGCATCTACTTACAAACACAAACATCTCTCTTAACTCGTCTCTTAACTTGACAGGGTTGCACCATGTTTAGACATTTGGAGGCAAAACTAATTGTTTAAAACTGATACACTGAAAATGTTTGGACATAAAAGAGATAATTTGACATATGCAATTTATTTATTATTATATGGGGGTAATTATGGATTTGGACACAACAGCAAAATGGTAACAGTGAAGAACAGTGTGAAGTAAGTTAATGTGTAGATGTTATCTTTCATGTACTGTATTAAATTATTTTACAGCAAATAAATACATATAGGACAATATATTTAGTATTTAGCCATCACTATTTCTTTGCTCCATCTTGGAAAAGCACTTTCAGTGTTGACTACTGCTTTAGCACACTTGTTGTTAGGTTTTTGATTAACATATATATATAAAACTCATGTTTTACATATTTACCAGGTCGATTGTATTAGTAAGAAAAGAAAGGACACTCCAGCGAATGCATCTCTGCCATACAGAATGTATAAATTCTGTGGGTGGTTGTATCAAAGAAGTCATGCTAAGGGTGTACTCTGCATATAACCTTAATTAGAAGACTCTATCCTTTCATACATTTCCAATTGTTTTCATCACTCACTAGTCTGAGTGCCGCGTTCCTGGCTGAGTTAGTGCTCATGTGGGACTTGGAAAGGCAGATGGTAACAAGCCCAGACATGAAGAGGAACAAACAGCTGCTCACTAAAGAACACAAAACTCTAGACAAAAGGAGAAAAGAAATTATTAATCCAAAGAAAAAGAGAGCTTCAGTCATTTGCTTAGCGAGAGGGGAGCCTGCACGCTCTCTGTCTGCTACAGAATGTGAACGCTCACTGGTGTGAACAAGCGGACCGGCATTGCTGAACACATGCTGCGCCCTGCGCCCCCACAGCGTGCTTTCCAGAACAAATCCGTCTTCAAACTTCGGCAAGCGCAAATGCCCCTGTGTCTCAACTTTTAATACGGATGCCATCAGGCTCCACATCTTTCTGCGGCATCTTGATAGCGAGACTGCAGATCTGTTAGGCTAATGAGAGGGTCAGGGAAGCGTAGTGTCCCCACGCAGCCTCTCCAAGCGGCCATTCACCTGATCAGTAGGTGGGGCTAGAACACCATACAACCTGACTGCGGTGCAGATTGACTCTTAGCAGAGGAAAGAGAAGCACTCTCAGCTATATTGACCGTGTCATAACAATAAGCTCACTGGTCATTAGAACGCTAAACAAAGTCCAGACGGAGCCCGGCAGTGATATCTTGGTCACTGAACACCTTTAATGTACACTCAATATAAAATTCCGAGCGCTGCTTTAACGGCACATATTATTCAAGGAAAAACGACCCTGAAATAAGGCACTTGATTGCTTTACAAGCTGAAATGCAGCGAAGCCTGTAATCTGCAGGTGGTGTTATTCTCTATAAAGCCCTAATGTTCTTTTTCTGTCAATCGGCATCGCAGGCTAATTGACAGGGACACAGGAGGAAAGTGCATTTCTAAGAGGCAGGAATAGAAATAATATTGAACAAATTGTGAAATGCAATAAAATGATGTCATTTGAACTGATATGCTTTGCTTATTTGCTTATTTGTATAATGTATTAATCCTGCATCTTGAAAAGTCATATCGTACTAAGCCATTTAAGGGGAATTCCATCAGTTCTTCCAAAAGTCTGCATAATTCAATAGTAAACTCATTTAGAATGGTACGAAAGTGAAATGCTACATTCCAGAGAAATGTTCAGAATCAGAATAGCACACAGCGGTGGTTATAGGAACCATACGTCTAAGGCATTTATTGTCTCTGCAAGCTACCTCACAGGAATGGTTGTAATTGCTGCCTGATGTCTGAGACACTGTTTTGAAATACAGTTTTGATCTAAAAAGTAAAAATTTTTTTTTTCTAATCCATCCATGGCAGCGAGGTTCATGTGCAGTGTTCTAGGGCAAAACAGTACCCAAAGAAAAGTTACTTTCTCAGATCTTGAAGTTTCTTACTATTATCCACCTTATACACAAACTCAAGTGGAGGATGGTTTCTCGTTTTGCAGAGCAAATAAAATAGATTTGGCTATATCTGTGTTGTTAGCATTAAGACTACCTGATTCCCATCAGCACCTCCGTTATAAAGGGTTGGCAGGTTTATCTACAATCACACATGAAACTGCTTTGAATGACATTGTCTACATGATATTAACTGGTGTTGCGCCGATACAGACTCTTAAAAGCAGTATCGGTATTGGCGATGGGGATGACCGACACCACAGAGCGACTTCTAATGTGATGACCTTGACTTGGATTTTAGATTACATAGCAGCTGGGTTAGTGTGTCCACTAGCTGTGCCTGGGGGTGTGCATAACTCAGTAGCAGGGTCTCGCGGTCAGATGCTTCAACCAAGCCAGAAGAAATGGCTGCTACTACTAACTTAAGGAATTTGGATATGAAACAACAGTCAACGATACAGATATTTTACATTTACTCGCGTTGTTAAACATGGTTCTTAGTATAAATGACATAATAACAAATTCTGCTAAATATTATATAGCAAACAAACAAAAATAGCATTTAATACAATAAACGTATGCCATTAAGTCAAGCTAAGGATATTTTATTTGTAAGGCAGAACACACATTTTATCAAAAAGATTTTTTGTTAAAGGTAATTAAAAATATAAATATAGGTTCATATATACATTGGTTTGATACAGTTAGTATCCATATCGGCACTGGTCTATATTTTGGGATCAGGTATCGGTATCGGAAGGGAAAAAGTGGTATCAGTCCATCTTTAATCTTAACAACTGTTAAATGATCTTAATGACTTGTGAATTAATTGCATAAAAAATAATAATAAAAAATGTTATGTCACTAAAATCTATACATCCAACAAACGGCCTGTATGTACAATATGTACAACATAATTTAAGTCTATTTTAAGAATCGCGAGGCAATGTCATGGACATTATCCACGGACTCATTTATGCATTATCAATTCCATCCAAATACATGCATTTATTCATTCAATTCATGCATTTAAATGAAACTGCTTTGGGTCAAAGACATCCTTTGAAGCAGATCTAAGACCAGCTCTCCCAAGCTTCACCGTGTTCACAACGTCGGGTCGTTTTATACATGATTAAAAATACACAATGATAAAATAAAATAAAAAGTTATTTAAGGGTTTTAAAGACTATGGTTTCTGCGTGTGCTCCCATAGAGACACTCACCCATGAAGTTAAGGTAGCCCTCTCCTCCTAGGCCGTGGGTAAGCAGCCGGATCATCTTGTGCAGCTGGATGCCCCGATCAATGATGGGGTTCATGGGAATTAGGGCGCTCATGCTGGTGTACATCTCCTTATCCATCAGCCAGAAGGCAAGGCTCTTGTCTCCCACCAGAGCCTGTCAGAAAGTCACAGGATTATGAGAATTGAACACATACGGTACATTAGTTGTGTGAGTAATGATTATTGAACCGGCTGGTGGATGTCAGCTGTCACTGAAGGCAGGCCTGTACTCCGAGTAAGCAGCTAGGGTATGCATTGAACCTGTGGTCAGGCTAAAAGCAGTCACATGGAGTTAGATAAGATCATGACATGGATTAGATGGTGTAAAAACACCTAAGGACATGACAGGATGATGTCTCAGAACAAGTCACATTCTCAAAGCCATTCAGTATATCACTCTGTGTTTTCGGCAGCGGACAAATTAAAAGACAGAGCTACAGCATCCTGGCATTTGGCGCAGAGTAAAAAATACTAAAGAATAATAAAAAATAATTTAAAAAAATCCCCAAACACTAGACACCAATTGCATTATGCAAATGGAGTCACGCTAATTTGTTGGTGCTGTTTAAATATTTCATACATTTAAGGTGGTCAACACACACCTCTGGTTTAGCTTAATGACTGTCATCAGGAACGCAGGAAATGTTTATGGCTAGGACATACTGGGTGTGTCTCAAAATCTAGTGAGTGTCTAAGTAGTCTGTATAGGTAGGCAGCTGTTTAAGTAGGCAGTGTTCTGTCTGACATCTCTCCTCATAGATTATATCACAGATTATTGAGACGATCTAGTTAGAGAGCAGCTGCGTCACGGCTTGTTACCGCCCATGGCAGCACGCGACCGGTGGTTTAGCTGATTGCTAAGTTACCAGCCGGCATCCAAAACAATAGCCCGAGTCTTAAAAAATTGCTCGAGAATAAAACTGCAAAGTCAACGATTCGTTACAAAGTTGCTAATAAAATACTGTTTTGTGTGATTATATGACAAGAAACACAATAAAACCCCAGAGAGAATCAAAATAACTTACATTTTAAAACAACTTCACTGCTCGTAGACTTGCCTGCGTTGCATCATGGGATTGCCTTAGCGGCTGAGGAAGCATCCGCCGCTTCCTTAAAATCAGGCCAAAATAAGGTGCCTTAGTAGACAGCATGTTTAAGATATCTAAGAATTGGGATAGCCTACATGTCAGGAGCGCATAGTATGACGTAAAATGCTGTCAATCTAGGCAGCTCACTAGGTTTTGAGACACACCCACTGCATGACAGCTCACTCTCCATAGGAATCTGCCTCCAGCCCAGAAGATAACGGTCAGCCCACGTGGAAGGTCGTAAAATGGGGGTATATAGGTGTATGTGTGTTTGCCAGTATCAGCTGAGGCTTCACTCTGGATGAGCACACAATAAAATAACAACACATCCTGGACTGGTCTCCTCTCTTCACTTGACACCAGGAGAAGAAGTAACAACACTAAGTCCTTATACTGTTTACCAGCGTTCATTCTTTTTGGGAGACTTGCTGTCAGTTTTTCAAAAGACGTCTCTCGAGAGATCTTTGCACACCTCCAGTTCAGTTGGAGTGTCTGCTCCTTACATTCCAAATAGTTTAAATTACGAATGTGGATCCATCATTCTTCCACGAGTTCTAGAGAAAATATTCCTTTTCTCAGTAAGAGCTTCATGACAGCTGCACATTCTTTCAGACCCATAGCACCGAACTGTCTTCTCACGGTAGAAGGAGAGACTGAGACACCAGAGTGATTTTCTCCACTCTCTGAAAGACGAAAGCTTGAGGTCGTTTTTATTTGATAGCGACAGTTTTTGATGGTTTACTCGGTCTTGCACACGTGGAAGTAGTCACATTTCTTTCTGTATCTTTCCATTTTTTTGTTGCCCTCCAATTTGGGGATTCATTCGCCTCCTTTATGTACCTCTCCGTAATTGCTTCTTTAGTCAATTGATATCAGCTACTGTTGGGAAGAAACATCAGCAACTCATTGGTTTTAAGACTGGAAGAATAGAAGGGTTAAAGTATTGGTAGAGTAAGCTAATTAATTATTGATTCATTAATTATGCATATCAAAGGAGACCTACTGTATTGTGCTCTTCTGGATTTTCCCAGTCTTTAAGTGTGCTATGTGGCTATTTATTTCCCAAAGAGCTTCACTCTCTACCAAAGAAACCAATTTTCTCAGCTGCCTTGTTGACCTATATCTCCGTTACACGGTGACATCTTGTAACAGATGCTACTGCTTTGCCCAATTAGCACTGTAACTGCTGTCATTCCAGTTACTGTTGTAACTGGGTTGCAACCATGTGTGGTAGGAAAACAATCCCATGGTTTATGGTTTGCTCCCCTGCGAAGTCCTTTTATTAAGAAAACACAGTTTTCAAGCTCAAAGTATGTAGGCTGGAACTTTTAATACATGTACTGCCAAGGTTGTGAAACTGGGGTCGGCATGTCTTTTTGTGTATACTGCCTTAAGGTTTGTCTAATGTTTAAGAAGAGGGGTATGTGTACTTAATGCATGCTTGTTGTTATCTTGGTAAAGGGGCCTTTATGTGGATGCTGTCTTTGGTCCATATGCCTTGAACTGGTTATGGCTTTTACTGCATGTGAAAAAACTCTGAATTGTCTACTGCCATCATCTCCAACCATCAGTGACTTCAGACCTGGATCCATTCTCCAGCAACTCCGGGTGTTCAGACTGGTGACTCTTGGCTCTCACAGATCGGTAAGGTTGATCTGATAATTTGTTTTTATTGGACTCTTTAGAGCTTAATGGACCCTTATTCTGTATATATTGAGACTGTGCTGGGAGGTGTTTATTCATGGTAGGGTGTACTTCATATATACTGTGTAATACACTATTTGCATATGCGAGTGTCTGTGGATGTATATCTGCATAACATATACTACATGCTGGGGAGCCCTGAGTAATTGCGGTAAAGGTAAAGGTTTTTGGGGACACCCCACGACCGTTACAGCACAGAGCGGGTGAGCTGACCAATAAAAGCACAATAGGCTAGTCAGGTGGCAGAGTCTAACAACACAGGAGCTTAAACAGAGGTTGTCAGACAGAGGGTGAACACAGCTGTGTGGTTTGTGAAAATATAGTGTTTTGGAAAAGTTGAAGCAAGTAAATAAATTCTTGTAGACCCTAAAATAACATTAGGAACACTGAAAATGAGCATAATAGACTCCCATTAAATGATCTAAAGTGTAGCCTCGATGCACTGAAAAAATAAACATAAATCCATTCGGGCATGGCAGGTATTTTCCCACATGCTAAGAGAGTGGTATGTGCGTGAACAGCGCCATGTGCGTCATTGCTCCAGCTTGCCGCTGATTAAATTAAGGGTGTTAAAGCTCCAGGAACTGATCTTTAGCGCTTTCCAGCAACGAGTACAGCTGACACCTGCATGTATACGATCAAGGGCAAACTGCCAGTTGTTTACACTGATTGTCATACTCATTTGCAAATTTACATGCCGCACAACTGTTTTCCGCACATGTGCCTAAGCATGACTTGTTAATAAAGCTACTGCTGCAGCTACACCTGAAACGCATGAAACGTACGGCGTGTCCTTGAAACTGATATGCAATAAAAATAACACATCCACATTCAGCATAACATGTAGAGAGATGGTAGAGCTATATGGTAGAGCTATACCAGTAAAAACACTGACTATGAAGCAAGACCTGAAGCTGCCCTTCTTCTAAATGGTTATTGACTCGAACATATGGTTCCAGGAAAAAACCTTCACATTCCCACAGTCTGATAGCTCTAGCCTGCACTGTTCAATACAAAAGGCACCAAAAAGCAGCATCAGAAGCTGTAGAAGAATGAATTCCGGTTCCTTGAAAAACATTGAAGGGGTGATTTTAAAGAGAAGCCTATTTGTCAATGAGATGCAAGTGTGCAGATACTAATGAAATGCATGTCCAAGCCAACTTGGGCAGCCAAAAATTGGAAATCGGAGTCTAAACGAGCTAAACATCAAATACACAAATGAGTTGAAGGACAGAGGTGTTGGGTGTTGAGTTTTAGCTCAGACTCACTGAAGTGACGAGAACCTGTGATCATTATTATCGGCCTTGTAAAGCATGCAAAACAATGCTGTGAGAAGCTCCTGCGGAGCGGATACGGCTATTACTGAATACTGAATTCTACACATGACGAATTGGGATGATGCACTACACAACGCTGCTCAGGATACAGTGCTAACAAATATATAACCATATAAAGCTTTTTAGCACCCATAACAAGTCTCGTCTCTTACATTTGCCGTTTATCCCTCATTTTGTGCACAGAACTTAAGTGTACGGGGGAAAAGAAAAGGCTTTACTTTCTTATGGTCAGCACAGGAGTTTGTCGGACGCCACCTTGCATTTATTTAATTTCCAGGAAAACAGTCAATATGTCTGGTGTTACGGCAAAAACTAATAGCAAAAAAACAGTATACAACATGATACGACATCACAATATCACAACAGTCCACTTTCGAAGATCTGCAAACAAGCAGGAATGGACAAACTGTTTGCACACACCGGAAATTGCCCTCTGCATTCAACCCATCCGTGCAGTGAGACACCCACGTATACACACACACTAGCGAACATACACACTAGGGGGCAGTGAGCACACTTGCTATGGCGCCCGGCGAGCAGTTGGGGGTTAGGTGTCTTGCTCAAGGGCACTTCAGTTGTATGCTGTTGGTCCATGGGATCAACCTTCCCTAACCTTCAGCCCACGACTGCCCCTAAAGAAAACTATCAACCATGACTGACTGCATCTGGGGTAAGTGATAAAAAGAAGAGTATGAAAAATGATTAGAACTTTTTTTTTATTGTAATTCAGCTTTTGGAAAATCCTAGTAATGTCAAAGACCTGTAAAATCAGACGCAGTTTAAAGGAGTACTATATGGTGGATGTTGCTGCTCCTCTATAATTGGTTTAAAATTGCTTAGTGTTTCAAAAGTGCTGATACTACCAAAGTAGTATCACTGTAACAATTAATCATGATAATGATTATACATCATACTACCGTCCACCCCTACATAACTGGTCTCTGGGCTGCGTGTGAGCACCTCTTTCTGTCCTTTTTTCTGGGTTTCGTTGGTTACCACAGGGCCCTACAGCCCTCATGGTGTTGACGATGATGAAGAAAAAGAAGGAAAAGAGTTTGTTTTAGCTGTGGGGCTGGAAAATGTACAAACAAGGTGGATGTGTTCATTTCTAATTTCCCCTTCTCCCCCAGAGTCCCTCAACCTGCAGTGACACCAATTTCCATCCCAAATGATGCATTGATTACATTTGCTCCTGTCTGCCCTGCGTGTAGGATGGGGGTTTGAGGTGGCAGTACCTGGTCGTGGCTCTCGGCATACGCAATGCATTTCTCTCCGTAGCGCCTGTTGATCAGCGTGTACACGATATTCCCCATGTTCCAGTCCTCGTCCTTATACTCCTTCAGGATCTGAGAAAAACACATGGAGGAATAAACATGGTGATTTGTTTTTAGGCAGGGAACGAAAGAAAGAACGAACAACAAAGACACTAGGAAACAAAGAGGGAAAGGAAAAGAACGCTGTGAATATAGAAAGAAAGGAACAAAGGAGGAAATAAAGATATAAAGAAAAAATAAACCAAATAAAGAACTAAAGAAAGAGAAAGTAGAACATCTAACCGAAATAAGACAAAAATAAATTAAGAAAGAAAGAAAGGAAAAAAGAAAGGAAAAAAAAAATAAACTAAATAAAGGACTAAAGAAAGAGAAAGGAGAACATCTAACCGAAATAAAACAAAAATAAACTAAGAAAGAAAGAAAGGAAAAAAAAAGGAAAAAAAATTAACTAAATAAAGGACTAAAGAAAGAGAAAGTAGAACAAAACCGAAATAAAGCAAAAAATTAACTAAGAAAGAAAGAAAGTAAGAGAAAGTAAGAAAGAGAAAGTAATAAAAAAGAGAGAAAGAAACCCAGAAAAAAGAAGATTAAAACACAAAAAAAGGAACCAACATACACGCAAAGAAAAGAGAGAAAAAGAGAAAGGCATGAAGGAAAAAAAGAAACACAAACTAGAATGAAAAGAGAAAAAATAGGAAAGAGAAAGAAAACCATGAATAAAGAAAGAAAAATAAATTATAAAGAAAAAGAAAAATGGAAGAAGAAAATCTCTAAATAAAGGAAAGACAGAATAAAAGAGCTGGCAGAAAGAAGGGAAGAAAGAAAGAGAGAAAGACGTGAATATGCTGGATTCGGTCTGGACTCTACTGTTCCGTGCTGCTTGGTGAATGCATGTGACTTATCCTTTCTTTCCATTCTTTCCATCTGCTCAGTTCTCAAATCTAAACGCACACGCCAGCACGCGGCTGTATCTGTGGTTTCAGCAGAGCCGGCTTTCATCTCTCACTGCCTGCTGAACAGCCGCGCTGCAGCTCTGCTAAGCGATAATGCATCTCAAGGTCAGGATTACAGTGGAGAGGAGATGGGAAGTAATGAAGTCTCTACAAATGATGAATGATCACTACTATCTTACTGAACAGCTTCGCCGTGTCTGAATACGGTCTGCAAGCTGCAAGGAAGAACTACAAACCGCCTATTAGCTGCAGCTGTGCCAAAACTACAGACTACAGCTGAACAGGAGCATTGTTAGATTCCACTGATACCACCAGGGTGCAATACCTCGACCTCTTCAGCAGAACCTGTCTTTCCCTTTTCTGTTACGTTTCATCTCAAAAGTATATTTACTGTGTATAAATAATACAACCAGCTAGGTGTACTCATGGATCCTGGATTGCAGCACGGTCAGTCATCATCTATGCTAGGTGCACCTGGAGCCTTCACTCCACAGTGTCCTCATATTTAAAGCATCACTACTGATCTCGTGAAGAGATCCTCCCAGATACAGCACTTCCGCTTAAATACATTATTATATGGAAAGAAAATGCAACTGTTTTTAATTAATTTCTAATAGATTTTGCTATCTTTCCTGTGCTGTATCTTCCCAGATCACTCCTCACCCCTGGATGCTGACTCTATCACCGGTCCGCAGCGCAGTGACTGACAGGAGCCCAGCAGCCCGTCAAGCTGAAGGCAGCCGCGTGTTCACTGTGACTGGGCTGGACAGGTGAGTGACACGCAGGGAGACCTTTTTATTACCTCACAGCTGCACGATCGACAGAGAAGAGATAGAGAAACAGATAGCAGGTGAACTGCAAACAATCGCTACCGACACAACAAAGAGGCCAGCTAAGGCCTTCACTCCTGTGTGAGACGGTCCCTCAGGGTGCATTCAGAGAGTCCCGCACATGCTGAGTGGCCGTTTTTACAAACACACCTCGTTTTAAAAATATGGCCATGCCATTCTCAGGTGACAAAACTGCCCGGATTGGCAGGAAAAGAAAATGGGGAACAAGTCCGGCCATTTGTAAACAGAAACGAGCACACGCGTTCTTCTTCCACGCGCAATCGCTGTGTCAGGTGGTTTTAGAGGGAGCGTTGGGGACAAAATCAAATTACAGTTTTCCTTCATACTTGCAATGTAGTCGATCAGTCAAGACATGTTTTGATGTCAGAAGTTTGTTTTCAAAGTTTTCAAAGCACTAACACTGGTAAAATAAAATGAACATCATAGCCATACTTGTTTCTTACGTGTTTTCTGAGACTGTATGAGATGCTGTTATCTATAACACCGGATTAAAGTATGTTGGATAGCTCAAGAGAGTAGTAGCAGCCAGGTTTTGAGTTTCAGAAATAAGAGCATGACATACACTATCGTAGACCACACACTCAAGTCCACCTGATATTATTTAAAGGTTCCACTTAAAGGTTCCATAAATACATTTATTCACCCTCAAAAAAGACATTCTAATCTCAAGGGATTTAAAATATATATACTCTTCTGTAATGTCTACATAGAATGTATGTGACTTTGGTTGGGGTGAAAAATGGCCAGATGCTGTTTTGAATGTCCATTTGTCCACCCTGAAATAACACATGCTGTTTCCCGGTTTTTGGTGAGCTCATGAATGATTTGATGAGAGTTGCTCTGATTTGCTTGTTTACAGTGAGACACAGCGAAGATCAAACAGAAGTGACACATATAAACAGACCCAGGCAGGAGTATAAAATGAATCGCTATGTAAACAGATTATACAGCTATAAAGATTCTTGTATCCGATCTGGTGTAAATAAGCTACTTTGTCAAACTACACTATATTGCCAAATGTATTCACTCACCCATCCAAACTATTGCATTCAGGCAATCCGATCAGTTCCAATCAGTATTATCTCTTTATTTTATTGCTTTATATTTTTAGCTTGTCCACTTATCCTTTTATTCTGAATGATTTATTTCTTCTTAATTAACTCTTATATTGTTGCCTGCTTTTCTAATGCTTTTATCATTTAATTCTTATTGTTTTACTCATGAAGTTCCTTATTTTAGCTTCTTTGATTAAATACTTGTTTATAATTTTTATTTATTTTTCAGTCCCTTTAAGTTGTAAATGCTTGGTTGCACTGAAAATGAGGGTTACCCTCAATGTGTTACCAAGTGAAAATAAAGGTTGATTAATTAATTGATTGATTGATTGATTGATTGAGATTGAGGTTCATGACCACAGGTGTATAAAACCAAGCACCTAGTCATGCAGACTGCTTCCACAAACATCAGTGAAAGAATGGGTCGCTCTCAAGAACTCAGTGAATTCCAGTGTGGTACCGTGATTGGATACCAGTCGTGAAATTTCCTCACTACTAAATATTCCACAGTCCACTGTTAGTGGTATTATAACGAAGTGGAAGCGACTGGGAACGACAGCAACTCAGCCATAAAGTGGTAGCCATGTAAAATGATAGAGTGGGGTCAGTGGATGTGGAGGCTCTAGAGACTCTAGAGCGGTTGCGACGTGTTCTCTGGAGTGATGAATTACACTTCTCCATCTTGCAATCCGATGGCGAGTCTAGGTTTGGCGGTTGCCAGGGAAACAGTACTTGTCCAACTGCATTGTTCCAAGTGTAAAGTTTGGAGGAGGGGGGATTATGATGTCAGGATTTGGGCTTTGCCCTTTAGTTCCAGTGAAAGGAACTCTTAATGCTTCAGCAGACCAAGAGATTCTGGACAATTTCATGCTCCCAACTTTGTGGGAACAGTTTGGGGACCATCGTCTCCTGTTCGAACATGGCTGTGCACCAGTGCACAAAGCAAGCTCCGTAAAAACATGGATGAGAGAGTTTGGTGTAGAAGAACTTGACTGGCCTGCACAGAGTCCTGACCTTAACCTGATAGAACACCTTTGGGATTAATTAGAGCGGAGACTGTGAGCCAGGCCTTCTCGTCCAACATCAGTGTCTGACCTCACAAATGTGTTTCTGTAAGAAACTCCCATAAACACACTCCTAAACCGAGTGTAGAGCCTTCCCAGAACAGTTAAAGCTGGTGAGGCTGAAAAGGGTGGGCAGACATCATATTAAACCCTATGGATTAAGAGTGGGAAGTTCATATGCGTGTGAAGGCAGACGAGCAAATACTTTTGGCTACTTAGTTAGCTATGCTAGATACTTAGAGCTTGCTAGTAGCTTATGTTATCATATATTTAAATCTTAAAAGCAACACCAAGTGTATCAACGTTGTTACCTCACTCTGCAACTTCAATTTAAGATGGATTAAGATTTGAGAAACTGTCAGGAGTAAAATGTGCAGATCAAACTGACAACTTTAAATAAAATAAAAGTTGTCCAGGATCTTGTTAAAGATGTGGGATGTGAAGTTGGCTTTCTATTCACCAGCAAATTTTCCAGAACAGAACATTTAATTAAGAAGATGCGTTGTAATTTTTCCTTTCACCTGACGGTGGCAGCAGTACATACATGTATAGCAGGATTCACCGCTGTGTTAGCAATTTAAGTTATCTAAACTTAAGAACCATTATTTTTCTGACTGGGTGTCCTAAATTTACAGAACGGCATGTAGTGACAGTCATTAACGAGCGATGGACGTCAGCATAGTTGTCCGTAGAGAGACGCTGACAAGAGATGCAGTAATGAAGGAATTAAATATGAAGAGACGTTATGAAAGAAAACATGGACATTATAGTAAATACTCAGGGGGGTGAGAGCGCAGAGAAACCAGGTCTCACAGATCTCCTGCTGCAATTATGGTAACATTAAATTAATTTATTTAATAATTATTCTGTATGTCGTGTTTGTTTCATATTTTGAATACAGTGTTGTGTCTAATTTATGAATAATACTTCTGAAAAGAGCCGCCTTTGAAAAACGTTTGAGCACCCACTGTCTAGGGTTTTGGAATCAGGTTGTTTTACTGCTCTCTACTGCAAACGCAGGAGTTCATGGTATGTCAGTTTTATGTACCAAAATCATTATTCAACTCAATGTAAATACAGTTTTATGTTCTATGGCACCTTTAACAACATGTGTTGATGTAATTTGCTCATCGTTTCGTGCACACTGCCTGCACTAATGATGATTATAAGCACTACTTGCTAGCACCACATGTATCTCATCTGATGTAAGTAAGTGAGTGAAGTTTTTTGACTTACTTTTTGCCAAACTACTTCTATATCAGATCAAGTTCCAGTAAGAAAAAGCACAACCATGTTTTACCCTCTAGGTCAGTAGTATTTAGTTAGTTCAGTAAGGTCCAGTTAGAGGAGATTACCTCAGGCCAAGGTTCGAACCATCATCATTTCTAACTTGTGTTATGATTCAGTGCTGTATCCTGTTTACTCAGCAACTGAAACACCAACACATCACACATACTGTTCAGTATATTTCAGTATATTTACTGTTTAAAGGCTGATCTTAATTAATTATTTATAAACTACTAGTAAATGTTTTTTTCCAAGTAAAAACAAGAGCTACATTTAAAAAAAACAAAGTTGTTGGGAAAAAAGTGCATCTTAAAGTGTTTATTTACAGAGAAAGTAAATAAAACATGTGCCGTAAAGCTCGTATACCGTAAAGACATAAAAAGTTCCTCCGCTTAAAATAAACACTGTCAGAATTAAATCATTCTCAATAGTTTATCAGTTTTGGTCTGCATTTGACAATGTCCAAACCCGGACCGCGGTCCACCTATTAGTGACCCCTGCTTTAGGTAATGAGCAGAATAAAGAAAGAAATAAGCCACGCACATCTACTTATATCTCTGTTCCTCCATCAGGTTTACCTGCACACCCTCACATACGCACACATGAACACAGACAGCCTGTCAATACAGCTCCCATCCACATCCCTCTCTGCTCTCAGTAAAAACACGCAGCATGAACCGCACATCCACACCTTTCTACGTCTACCATTAAATACAGGATGAACCTTTTGCCCACTCTAACTCACTCGTCCAGGGCTGTTCTACAATCAAAACATTGCAGTGGGTTTCTCCGCTTCTGCATAAGCCCACAGAGAGCCCAATCGAGCTCCAGAAGTGAGAACTGATAACTAGTAGTTGAAAGACCACAGACGGGGAAGCCAGTTTCTCAGTGGTGCAGCTGGATAAGTGTTGACCGCATCACCACAGCCATAGGATGGTCTTCCCCCTCTGTGCTGAACGTTATATTAGCAGCAGCTCAAAAAGATGCAGTGGCCTTCACTCTCCAAGTTGGCTAGCTGTGTTCAGACCAAACCAGCAGGTGGGAATTGACCTCAACTCAAAATTCTAAAGTTTAAGGATATAGCTATGCAACTGATGCAAGGCTGTGGGTGAGCCGGCTAGTTCACCCAAAAGCCAAGTTTTATTTAGATATAATATATATTTTATCAGCAGTACAACTGTAATGTAAATAATTAAATTCTGTGGCAGTAACACTGTCATGTAACTACTTACCCTTAGTGGCTGTAATACAGTACAGTGGCAATAATGTAATGAACTGAGCACGTTTAATGGCAGAGACACTGCACTGCAACTATTTTAAAGCAATGTAACTAATACCTTTACTGACCATAAAGCAATGTAACTAATATCTTTACTGACCGTAAAGCAATGTAACTAATATCTTTACTGACTGTAAAGCAATGTAACTAATTACCTTTACTGACCATAAAGCAATGTAACTAATCACCTTTACTGACCGTAAAGCAATGTAACTAATTACCTTTACTGACCATAAAGCAATGTAACTAATATCTTTACTGACTGTAAAGCAATGTAACTAATTACCTTTACTGACCATAAAGCAATGTAACTAATATCTTTACTGACCGTAAAGCAATGTAACTAATTACCTTTACTGACCGTAAAGCAATGTAACTAATTACCTTTACCGACCGTAAAGCAACGTAACTAATACCTTTACTGACCGTAAAGCAATGTAACTAATTACCTTTACTGACTATAAAGCAATGTAACTAATTACCTTTACTGACCGTAAAGCAATGTAACTAATCACCTTTACTGACAGTAAAGCAATGTAACTAATCACCTTTACTGACAGTAAAGCAATGTAACTAATCACCTTTACTGACCGTAAAGCAATGTAACTAACCGCCTTTACTGACCGTAAAGCAATGTAACTAATCGCCTTTACTGACCGTAAAGCAATGTAACTAATACCTTTACTGACCGTAAAGCAATGTAACTAATCACCTTTACTGACCGTAAAGCAATGTAACTAATCACCTTTACTGACCGTAAAGCAATGTAACTAATCGCCTTTACTGACCGTAAAGTAACGTAACTAATCACCTTTACTAAC
Organism: Megaleporinus macrocephalus; assembly: GCA_021613375.1. Classification (NCBI taxonomy): domain Eukaryota; kingdom Metazoa; phylum Chordata; class Actinopteri; order Characiformes; family Anostomidae; genus Megaleporinus; species Megaleporinus macrocephalus. The sequence goes on from CM038716.1 coordinate 28,390,886, forward strand.
CGTAAAGCAATGTAACTAATCATCTTTACTGACTGTAAAGCAATGTAACTAATCACCTTTACTGACTGTACAGCAATGTAACTAATTACCTTTACTGACTATAAAGCAATGTAACTAATTACCTTTACTGACCGTAAAGCAATGAAACTAATTACCTTTACTGACCGTAAAGCAATGTAACTAATAACCTTTACTGACCGTAAAGCAATGTAACTAATAACCTTTACTGACCGTAAAGCAATGAAACTAATTACCTTTACTGACCGTAAAGCAATGTAACTAATAACCTTTACTGACCGTAAAGCAATGTAACTAATAACCTTTACTGACCGTAAAGCAATGTAACTAATCACCTTTACTGACCGTAAAGCAATGTAACTAATCACCTTTACTGACCGTAAAGCAATGTAACTAATCACCTTTACTGACCGTAAAGCAATGTAACTAATACCTTTACTGACCGTAAAGCAATGTAACTAATCACCTTTACTGACCGTAAAGCAATGTAACTAATAACCTTTACTGACCGTAAAGCAATGTAACTAATAACCTTTACTGACCGTAAAGTAATGTAACTAATTACCTTTACTGACCGTAAAGCAATGTAACTAATAACCTTTACTGACCGTAAAGCAATGTAACTAATAACCTTTACTGACCGTAAAGCAATGAAACTAATTACCTTTACTGACCGTAAAGCAATGTAACTAATAACCTTTACTGACCGTAAAGCAATGTAACTAATAACCTTTACTGACCGTAAAGCAATGAAACTAATTACCTTTACTGACCGTAAAGCAATGTAACTAATAACCTTTACTGACCGTAAAGCAATGTAACTAATAACCTTTACTGACCGTAAAGCAATGTAACTAATAACCTTTACTGACCGTAAAGCAATGTAACTAATCACCTTTACTGACCGTAAAGCAATGTAACTAATCACCTTTACTGACCGTAAAGCAATGTAACTAATCACCTTTACTGACCGTAAAGCAATGTAACTAATCACCTTTACTGACCGTAAAGCAATGTAACTAATCACCTTTACTGACCGTAAAGCAATGTAACTAATACCTTTACTGACCGTAAAGCAATGTAACTAATCACCTTTACTGACCGTAAAGCAATGTAACTAATCACCTTTACTGACCGTAAAGCAATGTAACTAATAACCTTTACTGACCGTAAAGTAATGTAACTAATTACCTTTACTGACCGTAAAGCAATGTAACTAATAACCTTTACTGACCGTAAAGCAATGAAACTAATTACCTTTACTGACCGTAAAGCAATGTAACTAATAACCTTTACTGACCATAAAGCAATGTAACTAATCACCTTTACTGACCGTAAAGCAATGTAACTAATCACCTTTACTGACCGTAAAGCAATGTAACTAATAACCTTTACTGACCGTAAAGCAATGTAACTAATCACCTTTACTGACCGTAAAGTAATGTAACTAATCACCTTTACTGACCGTAAAGCAATGTAATAATCACCTTTACTGACCGTAAAGCAATGTAACTAATCACCTTTACTGACCGTAAAGCAATGTAACTAATTACCTTTACTGACCGTAAAGCAATGTAACTAATCACCTTTACTGCCCGTAAAGCAATGTAACTAATCACCTTTACTGACCGTAAAGCAATGTAACTAATCACCTTTACTGACCGTAAAGCAATGTAACTAATTACCTTTACTGACCGTAAAGCAATGTAACTAATTACCTTTACTGACCGTAAAGCAATGTAACTAATCACCTTTACTGACCGTAAAGCAATGTAACTAATCACCTTTACTGACCGTAAAGCAATGTAATAATCACCTTTACTGACCGTAAAGCAATGTAACTAATATCTTTACTGACCGTAAAGCAATGTAACTAATTACCTTTACTGACCGTAAAGCAATGTAACTAATCACCTTTACTGACCGTAAAGCAATGTAACTAATCACCTTTACTGACCGTAAAGCAATGTAACTAATTACCTTTACTGACCGTAAAGCAATGTAACTAATATCTTTACTGACCGTAAAGCAATGTAACTAATTACCTTTACTGACCGTAAAGCAATGTAACTAATCACCTTTACTGACCGTAAAGCAATGTAACTAATCACCTTTACTGACCGTAAAGCAATGTAACTAATTACCTTTACTGACCGTAAAGCAATGTAACTAATCACCTTTACTGACCGTAAAGCAATGTAACTAATCACCTTTACTGACCGTAAAGCAATGTAACTAATACCTTTACTGACCGTAAAGCAATGTAACTAATAACCTTTACTGACCGTAAAGCAATGTAACTAATAACCTTTACTGACCGTAAAGCAATGTAACTAATAACCTTTACTGACCGTAAAGCAATGTAACTAATACCTTTACTGACCGTAAAGCAATGTTACTAATCACCTTTACTGACCGTAAAGCAATGTAAGTAATCACCTTTACTGACCGTAAAGCAATGTAACTAATCACCTTTACTGACCGTAAAGCAATGTAACTAATAACCTTTACTGACCGTAAAGCAATGTAACTAATAACCTTTACTGACCGTAAAGTAATGTAACTAATTACCTTTACTGACCGTAAAGCAATGAAACTAATTACCTTTACTGACCGTAAAGCAATGTAACTAATAACCTTTACTGACCGTAAAGCAATGTAACTAATAACCTTTACTGACCGTAAAGCAATGAAACTAATTACCTTTACTGACCGTAAAGCAATGTAACTAATAACCTTTACTGACCGTAAAGCAATGTAACTAATAACCTTTACTGACCGTAAAGCAATGTAACTAATAACCTTTACTGACCGTAAAGCAATGTAACTAATCACCTTTACTGACCGTAAAGCAATGTAACTAATCACCTTTACTGACCGTAAAGCAATGTAACTAATCACCTTTACTGACCGTAAAGCAATGTAACTAATACCTTTACTGACCGTAAAGCAATGTAACTAATCACCTTTACTGACCGTAAAGCAATGTAACTAATAACCTTTACTGACCGTAAAGCAATGTAACTAATAACCTTTACTGACCGTAAAGCAATGTAACTAATTACCTTTACTGACCGTAAAGCAATGTAACTAATAACCTTTACTGACCGTAAAGCAATGAAACTAATTACCTTTACTGACCGTAAAGCAATGTAACTAATAACCTTTACTGACCGTAAAGCAATGTAACTAATAACCTTTACTGACCGTAAAGCAATGAAACTAATTACCTTTACTGACCGTAAAGCAATGTAACTAATAACCTTTACTGACCGTAAAGCAATGTAACTAATAACCTTTACTGACCGTAAAGCAATGTAACTAATCACCTTTACTGACCGTAAAGCAATGTAACTAATCACCTTTACTGACCGTAAAGCAATGTAACTAATCACCTTTACTGACCGTAAAGCAATGTAACTAATCACCTTTACTGACCGTAAAGCAATGTAACTAATACCTTTACTGACCGTAAAGCAATGTAACTAATCACCTTTACTGACCGTAAAGCAATGTAACTAATCACCTTTACTGACCGTAAAGCAATGTAACTAATAACCTTTACTGACCGTAAAGTAATGTAACTAATTACCTTTACTGACCGTAAAGCAATGTAACTAATAACCTTTACTGACCGTAAAGCAATGAAACTAATTACCTTTACTGACCGTAAAGCAATGTAACTAATAACCTTTACTGACCATAAAGCAATGTAACTAATCACCTTTACTGACCGTAAAGCAATGTAACTAATCACCTTTACTGACCGTAAAGCAATGTAACTAATACCTTTACTGACCGTAAAGCAATGTAACTAATCACCTTTACTGACCGTAAAGCAATGTAACTAATCACCTTTACTGACCGTAAAGCAATGTAACTAATAACCTTTACTGACCGTAAAGTAATGTAACTAAGTACCTTTACTGACCGTAAAGCAATGTAACTAATAACCTTTACTGACCGTAAAGCAATGAAACTAATTACCTTTACTGACCGTAAAGCAATGTAACTAATAACCTTTACTGACCGTAAAGCAATGTAACTAATCACCTTTACTGACCGTAAAGCAATGTAACTAATCACCTTTACTGACCGTAAAGCAATGTAACTAATTACCTTTACTGACCGTAAAGCAATGTAACTAATCACCTTTACTGACCGTAAAGCAATGTAACTAATAACCTTTACTGACCGTAAAGTAATGTAACTAATTACCTTTACTGACCGTAAAGCAATGTAACTAATAACCTTTACTGACCGTAAAGCAATGAAACTAATTACCTTTACTGACCGTAAAGCAATGTAACTAATAACCTTTACTGACCGTAAAGCAATGTAACTAATCACCTTTACTGACCGTAAAGCAATGTAACTAATCACCTTTACTGACCGTAAAGCAATGTAACTAATTACCTTTACTGACCGTAAAGCAATGTAACTAATCACCTTTACTGACCGTAAAGCAATGTAACTAATCACCTTTACTGACCGTAAAGCAATGTAACTAATCACCTTTACTGACCGTAAAGCAATGTAACTAATTACCTTTACTGACCGTAAAGCAATGTAACTAATCACCTTTACTGACCGTAAAGCAATGTAACTAATCACCTTTACTGACCGTAAAGCAATGTAACTAATCACCTTTACTGACCGTAAAGCAATGTAATAATCACCTTTACTGACCGTAAAGCAATGTAACTAATCACCTTTACTGACCGTAAAGCAATGTAACTAATCACCTTTACTGACCATAAAGCAATGTAACTAATCACTTTTACTGACCGTAAAGCAATGTAACTAATCACCTTTACTGACCGTAAAGCAATGTAACTAATTACCTTTACTGCCCGTAAAGCAATGTAATAATCACCTTTACTGACCGTAAAGCAATGTAACTAATCGCCTTTACTGACCGTAAAGCAATGTAACTAATCGCCTTTACTGACCGTAAAGCAATGTAACTAATCGCCTTTACTGACCGTAAAGCAATGTAACTAATCGCCTTTACTGATCGTAAAGCAATGTAACTAATCGCCTTTACTGACCGTACAGCAATGTAACTAATAACCTTTACTGACCGTAAAGCAACGTAACTAATCACCTTTACTGACCGTAAAGCAATGTAACTAATTACCTTTACTGACCGTAAAGCAACGTAACTAATCACCTTTACTGACCGTAAAGCAATGTAACTAATTACCTTTACTGACCGTAAAGCAATGTAACTAATTACCTTTACTGACCGTAAAGCAATGTAACTAATTACCTTTACTGACTGTAAAGCAATGTAACTAATTACCTTTACTGACCGTAAAGCAATGTAACTAATCACTTTTACTGACCGTAGAACAATGTAGCTAATTACCTTTACAAGTCCAGCTCCCTAACCTTCAGCCCATGACTGCCCCACTTTATGGTCAGTAAAGGTAAGTAGTTACACTGCTTTATGGTGCCTTTACTGACTGTAATGGAATGTAACTAGTTACAATTATTGGTTGTAATGGAATGTATTTCCAGTCCCTGTAATGCAAGGTGACTATTTACTTTTAGTGGCCATAATGCAGAAGTGCTTTTTGTGGATGTTATGCAACTTATTTCTCTTAGTGGCTGCAATGTAATTTAACTAATTACTATTATTGGTTGTAATGCAATATAACCTATATATAACTACTTTTAGTGGCGGTAATGTAATGTGACTACTTTGAATAATCGTGATACAATGTAACTAAATACTTTTAATGGTAGTGATGTTGTAAAATAACTAATTACATTTAGCAACAATAACGTTGCAAAGTAACTAATCACTTTTAGTGGTAGTAATGTTGTACTATGACTAAAAACAGTAATTTACTATATACTGTACCTAAATGATATAATATAGACTTTCAATTTTATGATGAAGGTCACATTTACATTTGAGAGCATCTGGATAACAGCAGTACTGGGCCAGTAAAAAAAATGACTTAAATGACATCATTTCATACACATTAACTAAAAACATTGTCATTGAACCGTAATGCCATAATCGATTAGATGGTCTTTAGACCACAATCAAAAAGTAATTTGTGTATTTTGGTGGGCAACAGAACAAAGTGATGCCCTTTCTCTGCTTCTTGTCCTTGGTGGTACACCTCACTTCACTCCCTGACTCTAATTGTTTCCATTACATTTCAATCTGCCGGAGCTGCGGGGAAGGGCGCTTGGTAAATTAGAGGGCTTTTGTTACATTATCCATTAGAAGCGACAGCATTTTGGAGTAGTAATCAGATACAATCAGGCCAAACTTGTGTAGCATGCCTTATCTGCTTCTCCTATTAGGACATCTTCATTTCTCGCAGGCTGAGAGATGAACAAGCATCGCTTTTGGCAGGGACAGAAGTCTGATTAATCAGGCAGGTTAGAGGGCAGTGGAGGCTGGGGGAGTATATTTGTGTACTCTCTCTCTTTCTCTCTTTCGCTCTCTCTGCCTCGCTGCACATTTTTAAAGTCAAATTTAAATTTCGCATGTGTCGGGATGCTGCAACAACTGTTGTCTGCTGTTGGGTTTTCCTGTATTGAAGATTGATTGGGAATAAAGTTGTCTGGAAAAGTTTGGGCACTTCTGCTGTTTATTGTTTTTTCTAAGTGACACATAGTAACACATTCTCTACACAGAATCAACTTTTGCACACTTTAATGCACAATATAACATACTGACCTCGGGCCTCTGCACAAATTACAGCAGATTTTTTATATTTCATATATATTTTATGTTCAGGTTTCTGATTTTTGAATTCAAAATAAAATTTAATTGTCCAGTAATTTGCTGAAAAAATTGCACTTTGCACAACAAAATAAACAAAATTGTCTTTTGAACTTTTGCAGATGACTGTATATGCAGTATGTGTAGCCTATAATGGACAGATGCATCAACAAAACTGATTATAATAAATAAAACATGTAGAAAAGAAATAGAGTATATAGTGACAGAACTTCACTGTCGAACATATTCTTTTCTCTTTTTGAGATTGTTGTAAGAATATTTTTGAAATTATTATCTATATTATCTGTTAAATTTTAAAACACACTGCCTGAAATAAGTAAAAATCATCTGCCAACAAAAATGACACACTGGAGAGAAAACTAAACAGATAAAATGGCTAAAAATCTCAACAAAACAACAATCACAAAATGAAAAATATAAGACATACTGATTAGATTTAAGAAGTTTTGGCTTGGCATCATCTTCTACAGAGTAGTGTCGGGCTATTTCAATCAGTTAACACTTATCAGCTGCGTTCTTCTGACCAAAATATTAATACATTATTAAACATTATTAACAGAAACATATTAATACATTTTACTGTATTTATGTTTATTTGTAAATGCTACAATGCTTCTTTCAAAATTACTTAAAAATAAGTGTACATTAAACTACTGATGCACGAGTCCAGCTTTTCTGGAGTCAACTCCAAATCTGGAACTCTCAACTCCACTAAATGTTAACCAAGACAGTGCCAGACCACCGATAAACGGATATCTAAGGGAAAAGGGATATAGCGGATATTAAACCGCCCTCAAAGTCATTTTTCCATTAACTACAGGCCACAGATTGTAATTATATGATTTAAAAAATGTACATCACACTAAATAATAACAGGTACACTTACAAATATGAAAATGTACTGTAGTCATAATAATAATAATAATAATAATAATAATTCTATGGGGGGGATCAACCATTTTACAAGGTTTAAAGTTTTTATGCCTGAGCAGTTGAATGTTACATTGTTCCTCTTTTTCAAGGCTGAAGGTGGCTTTTTCACTTCCACCTTAAATGATGGTTCTCTTGTACAGGTGCAGGAATGTATTTTCAGCACCATTTATAGTGGAACTAAAGATTTACATAACAAGCCGGCAAAAAAAGAAGCCAGTTTCAGCTTTATGGCAGCTTCCACAATGTATGTGAAAAACACAGTTTACAATTATTGTTTGTTTTTTGTTCCTAGCTCCATCTTAAATCTTTAGTTAGGGTTCAGAGCGCTGCGGTGATCAGGCAGACATATTGAAAACGTTTTTGTCTAGTGAGCAGCGCTGGCATGTAATAAAGCCAGTAAACAAACTCGCACTACTCAAACTTAACATGCGCTTCTGGTGAGCCTATTACGAGAAAACATGGAGTCAACAGACTCCCAGCGTTTCGACTCTCGGATTAATTGGCCGAGAGTCGAGCCAGACATGTTGCAGTTTTGCACAGGCCACGTTTTAGGCTTCATTTTTTTTTTTTTTTTAAATGTTCAGCAAATAAACAGTAATTCAGCAAACAGTAAACAGTAAGACAGTCAATTCAGCAAATAAAAAGGAACCAAAATGCTTATGCATTCAAATGTGCAGACGTTTTCTGAGGAGGATGTGGACTTATTTCCACTTGGTCAGCAGTGCCCAAACTTTTGCATATGACTGTATAGCTTGGTATCAGATCGAGAAAAAAAGAAATTCGGCGATACCGCTCATCCCTAGCGTTTACAGGTGAAAGCATGGAAAAGATAACAAATACTGTATATGGTTTACATCTCAAATCCTCACAGCAAGTGGGCTACACCTTAAAATAGAACACAAACCCTCTTCACCATACGCAGCACTCTGTTTCACTCTGTGGGCTATCAGAAACTCTGGAATCTCATTCGCTCACTCCAGCCAAGTCGGGAGAGAGAGAGAGTTTATGATGTGTGAGTTTACTGGGCTTCTACAACAGAACTGGGCAGAAAACCTTCTCAGGCAATGTCAAAACATATCATACGCACACTACCTCACAAGAGAATAGCCAGTCACACACATACACAAAAACTGTGGGCATCTGAGTGCACCAGCCCTCAAAGTCTCTTAGTCTCTTTGGTACCGCAACACGGAATGAAATCGATAGCAGTGTCGGATGAAAAGGCCTAAATAAATATTGCATGCTGGGCAACATTGTACGAAAAAGCAAATGTAGAAAAAAAGAGGAAAAAATGGGGGCTAGCAGCCCAAAAGCTATTCCCCGGAGTGATTCGGAGTCAGTCAAGTGGATGCGTCGGTGCATTGAGAGAGCAGCGAGGAGCCGGGCTAGCGGAGCACAGCCGAGGAAGAGGTCATCCGGGATCAAAGAGAGCCGTGCTGCTTCGTGGAAGTCCAGGCAAAAAAAAAAAAAAAAAAAAAAAGCCTTGTACTTCTGGTAGCCTTGGTTAGTAATGCATGCCTTTCCTCCGCTGAGAGCCTGAGCTCAGCACTTAGAGATACAGCCAGAGCCCGGGCCACATGCATTACAACAACTACTGCATTCAATTATGAGAGCTAACCAGCTTAGAGTTTATATGATGCTCACCAAGATAAAACAGACTGAGATCAGCTGAGCGTCAGTGACATCATCAAAGAGGAATTACAGTGAAGTTATTGACAAAGGTGTCAAAAGTAAAAGTATAGATAGTAGGGTTTAAAAATACTTTGTAGAAGTTGAAGTATCAATTTAAGCTTTTTACTCCAGTGAAAGTGTAAAAGTACTGCTTTCAAAACTACTTAAAGTATAAAAGTAAAAGTACTGTAAGGAAAAAATGCCATTAAGGACAAAAGCTTAGGCCTCACCACAGGGGTCTATAGTGCACTAGCCCACCTCCCCAAAAAAATAATTCTTCCATAATGTTATATTAAAATGTTGATAAATTTGGGATGTGCTAGGCTTCCTGTTTCAGCCACATATACGCCAATATAAACCAAATGTATTTTAGTACAATATAAATATATTAAAGAAGCATATCTGTGCACTACTGAGCATTAACATGTGTTTCATGGAGCAGAAGATATGATGACTAGTTGTCTTTAAGTATTGTAATGGTGCAAAAAGTCAAACTTCAAACTGCATTTTATCAATAATCTTTACTGGAATGTAAATGTCCATGAATGAAAACAAGCTGAAATGAAATAGGAGTAACAAGACCATGTTTAAAATGTAAGGAGTATAAAGTACAGATAATGGAGTGTAAATGTAAGGAGTAGAAAGTACTGATAATGGAGTGTAAATGTAAGGAGTAGAAAGTATTGATAATGGAGTGTAAATGTAAGGAGTAGAAAGTACTGATAATGGAGAGTAAATGTAAGGAGTAGAAAGTACAGATAATGGAGTGTAAATGTAAGGAGTAGAAAGTACTGATAATGGAGTGTAAATGTAAGGAGTAGAAAGTACTGATAATGGAGTGTAAATGTAAGGAGTAGAAAGTACAGATAATGGAGTGTAAATGTAAGGAGTAGAAAGTACTGATGATGGAGTGTAAATGTAAGGAGTAGAAAGTACAGATAATGGAGTGTAAATGTAAGGAGTAGAAAGTACTGATAATGGAGTGTAAATGTAAGGAGTAGAAAGTACTGATAATGGAGTGTAAATGTAAGGAGTAGAAAGTACTGATAATGGAGTGTAAATGTAAGGAGTAGAAAGTACAGATAATGGAGTGTAAATGTAAGGAGTAGAAAGTACTGATGATGGAGTGTAAATGTAAGGAGTAGAAAGTACTGATAATGGAGTGTAAATGTAAGGAGTAGAAAGTACTCATAATGGAGTGTAAATTTAAGGAGTAGAAGTAAAAAGTCATCTGTAACCAACATTTCTTCTTTGTATTTATACTTTGTTACTTGACACCTGTAGTTATAGATGGTAGTAAAACTTCAATGAATGCTATTAGCACGACTCAACTGGCGAACAGCAGTAAAGAACACTGATCTGGGACATAATAATAATAATAATAATAATAATAATAATAATAATAACAACAATAACAACAACAACAACAATAATAATAATAATAATAACAACAACAGCAACAACAACAACAACATCCATCCATCATCTTCCGCTTTTATGCCACTAGTCGGGGTCACAGGGGGGCAATCCCAGTGTCATCGGGTGAAGGCTGGGTACACCATGGACAGGTCGGCAGTTTATCACATAGCCAACACTCATACCTACAAGCTTTTTAGAGTGACTGCTCAACCTAACAGGCACGTCTTTGGACTGTGGGAGGAAACCCACTGAAACACGGGGAGAACATGCAAAATTCACACAGAACAAATTCAGATCCTCCTACTCAACAGTGACACTACACCTCTGCGCTGTCCCTAATAATAATACACTTTAATTTAGAACTGCTTCAATGTTGCACGTCTTAGTCTTTTCTGATGATCTCTCATTCACTTCCTTTCCAAAATCACCAACCCCAACCTGCTGCCTTCTAGCAAATATCATGTCTCGTTGGGGAACCAAGACAAAGACATATAACACTACTAATCTGATACGGCATTTAGGAGTACCCCACATGGCTGAATACAGTGAGTATCAGTAATCAGCAGAGCTAGCACAGGCAGCTATCACAAAACAAATAACCCAGAAAACTGTGCAGACCAGATCTGACCGGTATAAACAGTACAGCAGCAACGATTCAAGTTTTAAAACAATTTTTAGTTTTAATTCGGGGTCTAAATTTAATGATGGCAGTATTGGTATTGGTATTTTTTTGTTTGGGTTTGTTTTATTTTGTTTTTTTCCCCCGTGGCCCCTTGGATGAGATCACCTGGCTAGTGACCCACAGGTAAGTGACATGCAGTTAATTGCATTAGGGGTCTCTGAGCTAAACAAGTATATAATATAAGGTGGTGGTGGTGGTGTGGAGGAGAAAAGAAACATATCATTGGGTATCACTGGTGTATGGTGGCATTTTTGAGAATGTTATTGCAAAAAAAACTGTTTACTCATAAATAATATAATATTATAAGTCACATTTAAAGAACGAGTGACATGAGCTAACAGGTAAATATCTTGATTTTAGACCGATATTAAAAGCTCAAGACTTGACGACTTAAATCCATTTCACTGCTATGTGTTGCGTAATGAGAAAGCTTGGGGGTTTCTTGGAGCGCCATTTGATAACCACCTCCACAAAAAGACTGCAGAAATAGAAAGAGTTCTATGGCTGCGAAATGCACAAAAGCTGGAGAAGAGATGAGAAAGAGATTATATATGGTAAGAGGTGGAAATTGGTACGCTATTGCAACGGTTCCTCACCTCTGGATGAGTCAGTTTGTAACCCTCAGCAAATCTGCCAAGGAAGAGAGCCTTCTAAGAGAGAAAAATCATGCAATGTGGAAAACCAGCACATGGCCATACGCGAGCGCGGCCTTATAGAGAACGGCAAGAACCAGACTTCGAAATTCCTAGACGTTCTCCAACTTACATCAAGATGACAAGAGCAGCGTGCAGAAGTACTGATCTAAATGACGGGCCAAGCGTCTGCGTGCCCTTGAAGTACAGTAGCACAATAGAAGCCCATCATTTCATGCCAAGAGCACAAAACTCTTTTAGGGTTTTCATTTGGACGGCACAGACTTTTCTAATTACCAGTCTCCACAAAGACTCCTTTCAGAGAATAAGAAAAGAAATGCCAAAAACGTGACATGGCTGTTAATTTAGTGTTTTTTTTTCCCCATTTTGAGTTATTTAAGTAACCACGATCAAGTTCTCCTCTTCAGAAAAGGGAAAAGGGGGATATTCAAGTAATTTCCTATCAGTGTCAGACACCAACACTCAGATAATTGGTAATGCCGTACTTAGCTCAATTCAAGGAGTTATCACAGGCAGTGACTGATATAAATGATACTCGAGACATCACTGAGACAAGTACTAGCAGTTTAATCAAGAACCAAGTAGGAAAAATAACTCTACCAGGCTCAACATCATGGTTAAGTTGGGCTGAGTGATAAAACGATAACAATAATTATCGCGAAATAATGTTTCCTCCATAGAACTATAAGATGTAGTTAGGGCTTGGCGATATGGGAAAAAATCTTATCACAATAATTTTTTTCATATCAGTTGATATCGATATATATCACAATATAAATCCAATCACTATTTCCTTTTTACTTTTTTTATCATCTGATTTATTTTCAGACAAATAGACAAATGTACTATAGAACATAAACACACACACACATATATATATATATATACGGGGCAGTATTCGTATGAACAGTGATCTGTTGTAGGCTGTTGTAGGCTTTTATCATTGTCTCTCAAAACACGGACGGAACTTAATTCTATCGACTTTCTATCGACTACATCTTATAGTTCTATCGAGGAAATGTTATTTTGCGATAATTATCGTTATAGTTTTATCGCCCAGCCCTAGATGTAGTTCATAGAAAGACAATAGAATTAAAAGACAAAACCAGCCATATCATGTTTGGTTGAAGCACACAGCACAGAGTGTAGACGTAGAGACAGCTTAACCCACCTGCTAGTAACTTGGTTACTGCAGGTGTTCACGCTCGAGCAATGAGAACAAAATAAGAGAGAATGGCGACAGAAAACGTTAATATGAGCGACACCATTCCCGAAGAACACACCTCAACAGACTAAGTCCAAAGCTGATGCAGGAGGAAAACGCATGGCCATTCTAGACTTAACGTATTAAAGAGTACCTTAAACACACGTGATCTATAAATGGTTAAAGACTAAAAGTCTACGCTCTGACTCGACTTTTAGAGGCACAAATGACACGTATCCTACATGCCTCACAGAAAGAAACTGGACAGTTTGTGGACTATATATTTTGGCAGAGAGCCATTTGAGAAGCAGCTACGTGTGTTTTAAAGCTCCCGCGGTATCGAGAACAGCCTTAGGTTCTACCCTGGACGATTACGGAACCAGTTAAGACTTTTTCAAGTGACTGGTACTAAACAAAACATGTTACATGTGTTAATAACCCTAAAATAATCTGCTAAGATAAAAAGAACAGGTAAACAGGTGCTGTCCTGCTGCTGTGTTGTTAAAAAGCGTTACGGGATGTTTGAGCTTCAAGTGCTCGTGTATAGCAGTTGTACTGTTGTGATCATCTCCACTGTGCAGAGCTGACCGAGCACCACACTGTTGTGTTTCTGTGTGAAACACTCCCACAACTTTTATTTATTTGGGGTTGACCAAAGATCTCTCTCTCTCTCTCTCTCTCTCTCTCTCTCTCTCTCTCTCTCTCTATATATATATATATATATATATATATATATATATATATATATACACACACATATATATATATATATATATATATATATATATATATATATATATATATATATATACACATATATATATATATATATACACACATATATATAATGTGTAGAACTTATTTGAAATACAGTTGTGTAATTTTTAATATCTTCACTTCTCACTTAAAAAGGAAATGATGATTTGATTTATATTGTAATATATATATCGATATCGACTAATATGAAAAACATTCTTATGATAAGATTTTTTTCCAATATCGCCCAGCCCTACGGTTAAGAAATCAATGTTCTCTGATAAAGAGTGACATTTTCAGAGAGATAAAAAAAACAAATCTACAAATGCAAATTTATGTCAGTGGTCAGGCAACTTGTGCTGAATATGCATGGGTGGCGGGGGGTCCTAAAACTAAATCAATTCGCTGAAGACACAGTAATTAAACATAGATTAAAGAAAGGCATGACATACATTTAATGAGTCCCATCAAATAGCAAACAAATGAAAGACTAAAGGAGAGGAATAATTGAGCTTTGTATTCAAATCTAAGCAAAAATAAAACAGATGTTTCTGGTTTGTCCCCCTGAGAAAAAAAAAACCGAGCCACAGTATGCTTCAGAATTGCAACCAGGACAAACAGTTGATAAATGAGACACTTAGTGTGACAAGGCTTGAACAACCCAGAGCTGACGATGCTATCCTGAGGGACCTCGCTGAAACGTGCGTTTGGTGAAACCCACCTGCAGTGCTGTCAATTACTTCACCATGGAATGTAGGCTGATAGGAGATCAGTATGTTTTGTTGGAAAGCTTGCTTCTTGTGTATGCCCTACATGACATGGCATACTTACTGTATTTGGTAGAAGCGCTCAAATCAGGTCATCCAATCCCTCAACTCTAGTGTTTTTTTTTTCCACTGGTTGGTTAACTGAACTGCGCTGCTGTGTTGTCATATTCTTACCCTAATCTTACCTAGAATTGACTGCATCAGACATTAAAGCTTGTTGTGAGCTACTGTGTTTATTGTTATATAAAAAAAAATCACTGGTGGACAGTATCTGAGCGAGCGCACGGAATTCAGAGCACTAAGTGCTTATTTCTGTATTTGTTACATCAGAGCAACAACAACAAAAGGCAGCGCTCGAACTGTGAAGTACACCAGACGACCACTCTGGAAAGTACAGCTTCTTGTTTTTACACGTCCATGTCATCGGCTCCACTTACCATATAGGAGCACTTTGTAGTTCTACAATTACAGACTGTAGCCCAACTGTTATTTCTGCAAACTCCTGTTATCCTGGTCTCCAATGGTCAGGACTTCCACAGGACCACCACATAGCAGGTACTACTAGGGAGGATGCAATGACACTGACATGATGGTGGTGTGTTAGTGTGTGTTGGGCTGGTATGAGTGGATCAGACACAGCAGTGCTGCTGGAGTTTAGTCCAAGAACCAGCAACATCCAGCCAACAATGTTCTATGGGCAGCATCCTGTGACCACTGTTGTAGGACCAGAGAACACAAACTGTGTAGCAGTAGATGAGCTACTGTCTCTGACTTTACATCTAAAAGGTGGACCAGCAAGTAGTAGGAGTGTCTAATAGAGTGGACAATGAGTGGACACAGTGGTTAAAACTCCAGCAGAACAGCTGTGTCTGATCCACACATACCAGTGCAACACACAGTGCTGAGAATGACCCACCACCCCAATAATACCTGCTCTGTGGTGGTCCTGATCATTGAAGAACAGTTTGAAGGGGGTCTAGCAAAGTATGCAAAGACCCAGATGGACTACAGACTGTGTGGAAGGGTGCCAGTGCTGCCACCTTGGAGGGACAGGTCACTGTAAGATTTGTTCTTCTTCACATATGAATGCAGCTGAATGCTGGAATGTAAAAGCAACACCATCACTATATATAATGTAACAACACACACCTGGATCCACTTGTCAGGAATAGCCATGGCCAGTCTATAGTCAAAGCCACAACCTCCCTCCTTCACAGGGCGACACAGCGTGGGCATTCCAGACACATCCTGAAGAAAGGTAGAAAGAAAGAAAGAAAAAAAACTTAAATATTCTGCCATTTCTGGCTCAGGATTTAATCCCTGCACCTGCTTTTGTGGAAGAAAGCCATGAGGGACTCTGATAACTTTTGTAATTTTCCTGAAAAATTACTTTAATTCTGCTTATCCTGCTTTTATTTAACCCAGACTAGCCGATAAAACTTGACTGGTATTTTCCCCCAAACTATTAAAGTTTGAGTTTTATCTCCTTTAAAATTTGTTATTACCTATATTTTTCACCGTTTAATGAGAGCTAGCTAAAGCACCCTTTTTCGGCTACAAAAGACCCAAATCCAATTCAATGTAGTTCATAAACAAGCGTGAGATTGTATCTAGAGAAGGCACTGTCCACTAATTACAAAAACAGAGAGAGCAGTGAGTCAAATGAGTAAGTGCTTTCATTAATCATGGCTTTAGACAGTAAGACAGTGGCACTGAGTACCAATTTAATGTGCTGTGCTCCTTTGACTCTGGAGGTTAATTTCTTCTTTGTGGAGGTAGAAGAAAGTAGCTCTGTTGACAAGACTAGGGTTAGTGAACCGAGAACACAAGTATTGTTGGAACTTGGATGATAGCAGAGTTTTCTGCAGGGAGTAATGAGGAGAGAAAAAAAAACACCACTGCAGTGCGTTAATGTTTTTTTACTACTGAGTTATGAGTTATGAGCATATAAAACCAGCAGGAATAATATAAAACTTTATCACATCGGAACATGGGGCATTTAGGTAGTATAGCTAGAGAAACATACTCAATGAGGAATTGCCTACTGACCTTTACTGTGGACCTTTCCAACCTTAATAAAACGCATTAACCTTCACATCGCAACCTCCCTAATAGATCTGATCAGGGTTATATGTCACCCCTCCTCAGAAAGGAGTTCTCGGTTTATGAGGCTTACCTACCTTCCATCTCACTGGCCATTTTCTCTGTAACACCTACCATACAGGTGCACAATCACTGACTGCAGCTCATCTGCTGCTGCCTAATCTATCACCCTCTATCTGTCTGCACATTGGGTGATGGCTCATTCTCACCACAGTAGTGACAACATGGAAGAGCCATGTTACTCTGTCTTGCTTAGGTTTGATTGGTGGCATAGTGGCACAGTGGTGATGGGTGGGGGGTGGGGGATTTCAAACACCTCAGTGACACTCCTAAGTAAGGAACAGGCCACAGACCTCTCAACAGTGTAGCTGTGTTCAAAAACTGATGGGCACTGATGACGGGCTAGATGATGACCAGCACATATTACAATGATATTATTCAGGCTCTTAGTGTGTCTCCAGGTGTTCACCGACAAGGTAGCTTTATAAAGCAGCCAGTAAACATATACACAGTCGAGTCACATTATTATGACCAACTTTCCAACTTTCTATGGCGGTGGTGTGCAAGTGGCAGATTGTTTTCGTGGAATTCTCTGGGCCCACTCACCCATGTGGAAAGCACCCTCAACTGATTTGGGTATGAATCCATCTTTGCAGATCATTTACATACATGCTTGACAGGATTGTCTTCCCTGAGGCGGATGGGACCTTCCAGCAAGACAATGTGATATGTCACATTATGGCATGTCCCACACTGGTTTAAACAGCATGACCAAGACTTCCAAATACTACCCTGGCCCCCTAATTCCCCCGACTTGAACCCAACTGAGTGTCTGTGATAACGCCTCAATCGTCGTGTTCCCTCTATGGGTCCTGCCCCACGTGCCCTCCAGCAGCTGTGGGATGCACTGCAGTCAGCATGGCTCCAGATACCTGTGACAACCGTCTTAGCTGCTGTCTGTGCTGCGGCTACTCTGGATATTAGCTGGTGGTCATAATAATGTGACTCAGCTGTGTATAATTAAAGGAGCAGTCTAAAAGCAGTCTTATTTTTTAAAAGGTGTGGAATGTTCTGCATCCCTCAGCCTTATTGCTTGGCCAGAATTCCCTTTCTGTCCCAGCACCCAGCATACGTTACTCAGATCGTTACTCAGCCCAGTGGGCCGCAGACGTACTGCAAGGGGGCCGTAGGCCAAAAATCTCCTATTTTTTTTTTTTGCTAAGTATTTTTTTTCCAATAAATAGATAGTTCAGCATATTTAGTTTGTTTATTTGCAAAACAAAATGTGTTTAGTTTTGAGTTCTTTGATTGGTTTGGCGTAGTACAGTCACATGACACGCAGCGCTAGCTAGTGGATTAACTAACTAGTTAGTTAGCTACTTCAGTCTGAGCTGTTGTCTTGTGTACACATCATAGATAAATGGTTAAAAACAGGGTCTTTGACAACAAAAGACGCTGAAGCTGGACCATCTACAAGTGAAGCAGCCACTGTATCTCTTACTGAGAGAACCGAGAAAAGCAAGCATGAATCGAAAAGAAGAAAACACAGCAGTGAGTAGCTAGCGCTAGGCTTCACAAGCACAGGAACAGAAAACGAGCCGCTACCACTCTGCGCTGTGTGTTCGGAGGTCTTGGCAAATTGAGCGTTGAAGCCAACCAAGTTACATTGACATTTGGAGACTAAACACAGCGAGTATGCATCTAAACCTGTGGATTTTTTTGAGAACAAACTTAAAGAATACCAAAAGCAGGAAAAAGACCCTTGAATTGGCTTGCTCTGGAACCGTAATGCTAAAGCTTTTGAGGCTTCCTACCGTGTTGCGCAGCTTATAGCAAAGTCTGGAAAGGCTGGACCAAATACAGGAATAGGCTTAATGTTGAGCCAGACCTCCGTTTGCAACGTTCTACACTTCCACCACTTGTTAGCTAGCAGACAACATCAGCCATCTCATTAGGTGAGTGACAAAAGTGCTGTAAATGGTTCGTTTCTTTTGTTGCGTGACTATGCAGTCAGTTTCACAGGTCATATGGATGGTTGCACTGTATTTGGTTTTAAACGGCAATATAAAATATTCTGGGGGGCCGTGGAAAGTTTTGTGGTGGGTTAAGTGGGCCTTGGGTTGCAAAAGGTTGGGAACCCCTGGTCTAGGAGCTTTGGCTTGAAATACGTCTGCTGCCTCCACCTTAGTCTAGCCATCTAGCCTGAGCCTCAACCAGAACATGGTAGGGGAACAAGTCTGAGAACAAGGCTTTAGAATTTGTTGTTAGTATCACAATCAACCACATAGCAAAGCTCTATTTACTTATTCCAGTTAGTTTAATTTTTAATTTTTCTCTGTTTTGCTACAGTTGTCTACGTGAAACATGGCATTATCTGCACACCAAAAAGGGGCGTGTGGTGATGAGAGATTACTCTGGGTGACATATTGCTAACATATCTAATCTATATAAATGCTAGGAACACTCTACCCCCTTCCAACGTGATAAAGATATCCCGACGGCGGGCATAGACCTTGACTTCCAAGCAGTAGCATTAGCCATCTGGCTTTCTTCTGAATTAGCCAGCTGGTGGGGAAAATAATATAAATATATAAATATATAAATACATAAATAAATAGACAGCCCATCCTCAAGTATCCACACCAATGTCCTTGTAGGTTTTATAAAGTTACTCCCAGCTTTAAGATATGTCATCAGGGTTTTCCTAGTCTTTAAACCAGACCACCTCCTTTCTGAAACTGCTGCTGCACTACTGTAAGACGTGAATAGGAATGATACACTAATTTTTATTTGAGTGGAAAAGTCCCGTTAAGGCATTTTGATCATAATGACACGATAAATCTCACCTCTGCTATAGTGATGCAGTCCTCATACAGCGAGTGAAGAATATGGTTGGCTAGCATTAGGTAGACCAGGGAGTCCTCGTCAACTTGGAGACCAAAGTACTCGGAGTAGTCGCCTGAAAAGCCTGAGCCTGAACATAAGCACATTTAAAGATGAGATTGTTTTGCTGTGTGTATTTACAGGCAACAAACAGCAGCTACAGATTTAGGAACTTAATCTGATCCATACAGTTCTTACAAACTTCACTTCTCTGGTCTAATACAAGCATTACTTCTTGACTGTACCCCAGCATATTTTTTACAGCTCTACTGCGAGGTCTTTTAATTACAAATATATGAGTGGTTGAAAAATAATAATGAAAATAAACCATACAGAAGAGGAAAGAAGCCCAAACAGCCTATGCCGAACACGCTCTATAATTAATTTCTTGCCTGAAAGCACTTTGTGTTGAGAGCTTTTTTCCCTACTCTCTAGCCTCTTGTATGAACTTTATATAACATCTTTTTTTGTGCATGATTGGCACAGATTAACTGCACAAGTAATAATGAAGCCTAGTGCTACATGCAAAAAGTCTTACTTCACTATATGCATTAACGTATAACGACCCCAGACCTTTAGAGCTTTGTCTGATAAGATTAAAATGGTGCTTCTTCGACATACCAATGCCGTGATGGTGGTAGAGCATGGACGTGACCCCGTCAAACCTGAAGCCATCAAAACGGTACTCCTCCATCCACCAACGCAGGTTAGACAGTAGAAAGCGCAGTACTTCCCAGCTATGAGGGGACACAAACATACATACACATTTATCTGTGCTCTGTTTATAGGCTAAGAGTGTGGTGAGGGAAAAAGTGGACTTTAAAAACACTTGAAACATCTACCAGTACTTCCAAGGTCACGGATTTGTATGAGCTCTCAAAATGATTGGCAGCGCAAGTCAAACAACAAAATTTCCCACTTTGAGACCCGATGGAAAGAGTAGATTATCAGAGTCATAGAGAGCCCACTATTCTTGAGACAACTGACACTGTAGTTCTAGATTTCCTGGCACTACAGCAGCAAAATCAATAGAGCTGACGTCACCAAATGCTGTACATGTACATGTCAGGGAGTGTGCTCACTGTGTGGCCTGGGAGGACTGGCGATACTGTTTTCACAGAGAATCAAACCTCCCAATACACTAAAAACTTGTGTATTTTGCTTAAGATACGTCCCTTGCCTCTTTCTGGGGGGAAACAAAGGATACTCGCCATGGACTGCAATGTAAAATACTGTTTTTAAAGAGAATCAAACCTCCAAATACACCAAAAAAACTTACTTTAACTCCACAACAACAAGGGTGAGCGAAGACGTAACGATACTCTGGTCATTTCAATGTTTTACAACACACAAAACGTGTGTATTTAGCTTGAAATATGTCCCCCCTTCTGGGGGGAAACAAGGGAAATTCGCCATAGACAACGTAAAATCCTGTTTTTAAAGAGAAGCAAATCTCCAAATACACAAAGAAGATATCTAACACCACAACAATAAGGGTGAACAAAGATGTGATGATATTCTTATCATTTCAAATTTTTACAATAGATGTGACAAACACATGACAGTTTTTTCAGTAAGACTTTCCAAAAATAGTGTATTTGTAAATGTGTATAATTTAATTTACAGTAGTTATGTAAAGTATTAAGACCCCTTTAATTTTTTTCACTTTTTGTTTCATTGCAGCCATTTGCTAAAATCAAAAAAGTTTTTATTTTATTTCTTATTAATGTACATGTAGCACCCCATCTTGACAAAAAAAGACAGAAACGTAGAAATGTTTGCAAATTTATTAAAAAAGAAAAACTGAAATATCACATATCATAAGTATTCAGACCCTTTGCTGTGCCACTCATATTTAACTCACATGCTGTTCATTTCTTCTGATCCTCCTTGAGATGGTTCTACTCCTTCATTGGAGTCCAGCTGTGTTTAATTAAACTGATTAGACTTGATTAGGAAAGGCACACACCTGTCTATATAAGACCTCACAGTGCATGTCAGAGAAAATGAGAAGCATGAGGTCGAAGGAATTGCCCAAGCAGCTCAGAGACAGAAGGCAAGGCACAGATCTGGTTACAAAAGAATTTCTGGAGCACTTAAGGTTCCTAAGAGCACATTGAGAGAGTTAAGAAAGAGGCCAAAGATCACTGTGGCTGAGCTGCAGAGATGCAGTAGGGAGATGGGAGAAGGTTCCATAAAGTCAACTATCACTGCAGCCCGCCACCAGTCGGGGCTTTATGGCAGAGTGACCCGACGGAAGCCTCTCCTTAGTGCATGACATATGAAAGCCCGCATAGAGTTTGCCAAAAAACACATGAAAGACTCCCAGACTATGAGAAATAAGATTCTCTGGTCTGATGAGACGAAGATTGAACTTTTTGGTGTTAATTCTAAGCAGTATGTGTGGAGAAAACCAGGCACTGCTCATCACCTGCCCAATAAAATCCCAACAGTGAAACATGGTGGTGGCAGCATCATGCTGGGTGTTTTTCAGCTGCAGGGACAGGACGACTGGTTGCAATTGAAAGAAAAATGAATACGGCCAAGTACAGAGATATCCTAGAAGAAAACCTCTTCCAGAGTGCTCAGGACCTTAGACTGGGCCAAAGGTTCACCTTCCAACAAGGCAATGACCCTAAGCACACAGCTAAAATAACAAAGAAGTGGCTTCGGAACAACTCTGTGACCATTCTTGACTGGCCCAGCCAGATCCCTGACCTAAACCCAATTGAGCATCTCTGGAGAGACCTGAAAATGGCTGTCCACCAACGTTCACCATCCAACCTGATGGAACTGGAGAAGATCTGCAAGGACTAGATCAAAAGGGTGCTTCTACTCAATACTGAGCAAAGGGTCTGAATACTTATGACCATGTGATAGTTTTTTTTTTTTTATATATTTGCAAAAACTTCTACATTTCTGTTTTTCTATCAAGATCAAGAAGGGTGCTAGGTATACATTAATGAGAAATAAAATTAACTTTTTTGATTTTAGCAAAGGACTGCAATGAAACAAAGAGTAAAAAATTTAATAGAGGTCTGAATACTTTCCATACCCACTGCATACATCATATCACCTTCTAGTATCAGGCATAAACAAGTATAGCTGCTCTTGAGTGGTTGTAATTACATGCATAACGCTTTATAAAGCAAGTTTAGAAAGCTTGCCCAAGTGCTGCCACATTTTAGCCAAGCTGGTAGCCACTGTTGAGATGGGTCAGGAAACATACCAGAACCTTGATGAAGTACAATACCATATTCATGTTTGCAGTGTTCTAATGAGTGGATATGATAATGCTTTATGAAACCTAACATTATAAAGTCATATACTCGTGCCTGTTATGCATGTAATCAGAACTACTGAAGAACAATTATACATATATAGGTATACCAGGTGTTTTAAGATATCAGGCATGCTTAAGTAGAACACCTTATAAATGCACTTAGAAAGCATTGTAAATACAGAACTCATAGGAAGTGTTACATAATAAACTATGTAAGAAAGGAACAAGAGCGGAAACCTTAAACATTTACAACAATTACAGATTCTGTGTAGTTTATTCCATTACTATACGTTTACAGCTCTTCATAGGTTCTCCATATTTGGTCTTCATGTTTTTGTTATGCAGCATGTAGTTGCGAATAAGAAGATACCTTTAATAAACTTGGAAAAGCACCACTGTGACACCACTTATTAAGGATAGATGTTAATTAACCATGAGAGAAACCAAACGGTATATAAGGGAAATGTACAAAAAATTAAATAGCTAATTAAAAACCGAACAGTAAAAAGCACATTGTTTAATATGCTAATTAACTTATCTCTAAAGATACACCCCCTCATATTTAGGAATCTGTGTAGAACCTGTGTCTTACATTTCGGTCAAAGCTTCTCATCGGTTTCTCAATATGCAGCTGGCTAAAGGCTGCCGCACACCAGTAGAGAAGCTGTGTGCTGCGGAGTGAACCCTCTGCATGGGGTCGGATCTTTAGGACCAGCGAGCTGCTGGTTCATTAGGTCTACTTACCTTCTACTTGACATTTGACATTTTATCAGAAACACCTACCCTATAGACTGCTCACATCTGGTGCTGAACAATGTAGCACCCTTAAACCTGTCCATCAAAGGAAAGGGACCACCATGGAGCAATGTCTACAATTCCATGCTTCTCCACCAGAAGGCAGTAAAGAGAATTGTGCATTATGTCTTGGGAACAACTTCTAATCTGCTTAGTTCAAAGAAGAAATCAAACACATTCTACTGCAGCCAGGTGAGAGCTACCGCACATCAGAGAAGTTTCCTGCCGCGCCAACAGAGTGTCTCTGCTATACCCTGTAGGATACTGTAATGTTTTTCAGAGGTATCTCGATCACAGGTACAGCTACTAGCCAATGAAGGACAAACTGGGTACACCAATTCGCTACAGTACCACCCTGAGGCAGACCAGTGCTACAGCTCAAGTTAGTCCACAAAGACAGAAACTTGTAGCTGTGGGTGAAGCAGCTAAACAAAGACAGCATAGCGTCATAATAAGCTTGGACCCCCCCAGTATTTAGATTTTTGACTGGGCCCAGGAGGTTAATTAAGAGGTCCTGGACCCCCAGGATATATCGCCCTATTGACCACCCCTACGTCAAGGTAATCAATTAAACTTAATCAAACATTGTTTTGACATTTAGAGCACAAAAGTAACTTCTACAGCATGGTTGCAAACCTTCAACAGCAGAAGAACTCATGAAAGCAAACCAGTGCCTGTCACTCCCTCGATCCAAACAGTCCACACACAGAAACGAATACTAATCTGTGCTAGCCATAGCAGACTTTCATCAAACACCTCAATCAGCTCCCCAGGACACGAAGCTATGAGCATAAATTAAGCACTGAGGTGGAAAAAAGGAGGGAAAAAAAGAGAAAACCCTCATCCCTAAAGTAGCTCCATATCCTGGGGTGCTCGGATGGTATCTGTAGGCACTTGTGACTAGCCACTTCGAGTTGAGAATCCTCTACACCTTCGCTCTCCAGGAGTAATGGCCATGTTGCCATAGAAACTTAGTTAAAATGCAAGTGCCGGGGTCCTCCAGCGTTATGCGCAACGCACACAAAACAAGGTAAAGTATCTCGACCATACGAGGACGGCAAATTAACAGGCCCTTTATGCTACAGCAAGCTTAATGTACTGCTCTTGTAAACGCCGGCTGTTGTGTCTCTAAACGCTCTCGTCTGCGCTTCGTTCTGAAGCCTGACAGTTATGGTCTCAGTTCTGCACACGTGCCTTGATTTAGTACTAAAAATACCACTAATCCCACGTCCCTAGAAGAGTATTCAAAGCAATGCGAGCGCTTGAGTGCATGGATGAATTCTCTACGACCCTCCCGCCCATTCCTCTCCTCGGAAAAAGTCTACAACGACGACAAGAGGGCCAGCCACCAGAAAATGAGAAAATATGGAAATGAACCGTCTTTTCAATGATCTGACACTTACACCGGAATTCGAGGCTATTCAGCATAACTCATGAACCCCACCGTCCCACATGCGGGTCTGGGGAACCGTTGGCAGATGTCTGATAACATTAATACAAAATCAGGTGCCACAACCATCATTTCGAGTCATGTGATGCATCACCCCGACACATTCAGCTTCCTGCTGAGGTAGGCAGCTACATTCATGTATGCTAAATCGAATATATGGATACAAGTCTCCAGTGGGAAGGCACAAATCCCTCCCCCCCACCACCATCACCTCCACATTCCTCTCTGAACTGTTGTGCTTCTCACAATCGGTTCTGCTCTGGGAGTAGCACGGGTCCGGGACAGATTGTGGTTTTCTCGGCTATGGTGAAACCGCTGATGTAGATATCCCTTGTGCGCTTTTCGTAAATGAAGGTGCGAACAGCGAGTTTAGCGTTCCCTGGGCAAGGGGCCTGAAGTGGCCCGATAAGCGTGCGGCTCAAGCGGTCACCGGCCCGTGTGTGATGAATAGATTAGCCTCCGCCTGACAGCGCGCACGAGTGCCACAAAGAGCATGCTGCATCCTCCTGGGAGTGAGGTAATGGCCACCCCGGGCAGCGGAGCCGCCACAAAACCATACCGGCGCATTACAGCCTAAAGCACGGCTATTAATCAATACAGCCAATTACTGCCCAGAGCAAGCGGCCCGCTTATGGACTGAGACACACGGGCGTTTGCGAAGCTTTAAATGGGGGATCCAGTCTTCCGCTGGGGAAAGAGGGAAAGAGTTGAGGCGATGGTTTGTGAAATTATGTGAAGTAACTGACACTGATTAGGTGATAAAATGATGAATGAGTCTAGGTTCCGCTTTTAAGATGAGCAACTTCAGGGAAATGTGGACGGATGATGAAATACAGTTTTAATAATTTATAAATCTCTCTTTTTCTCCCATTACAACCGCTTTTTTTTAACACTGTGCATCGATGGTACAACTAACTGCAAGAGTACACGTGGGGCGACATTTCAGCTCTACACTCATAACCACCTAACTTGCCCATTAGTTTCACAGTACTTACTCAATAATTCACAGCACTAACTGAATAATGAGTCTAATGGTTAATAATGGTTACGTAACTCATCTGGTAAAGCTGCGTTTCTCAATCCTGGTCTTGGAGGCCTAGTCCCCTGCACTTTTTTGTGTTTTCCCTTCCTAACCACAGCCACCTGAACTCAATAATGGCATGTAATGAGCTGGATCAGGTACGTTGGGAGTAGAGGAGTCACTAAAAAGTGCAGGGCAGTGGGCCTCCAGGAGCAGGACTGAGAAATACTGTGGAAGTATATGGTGCCAGTAAGGCTAAAATCATGAGCTTGACTGCCAGGCAGCATATAATACTGTCCAGTTTCTAGAGACCATCATTCCTTTATTTAATTTCCAATGAAAACACCAATAAAGTTATATATTTTTAAAATATATTTCTTAATAAATAAATAAATAAATAAATAAATAAGCAGGAATAGGACTCCTAACAACCGTGCGAGATCTGATAGACCATCAAAACTGTGACCATCAGATAGAGTCATGTTTTATATTTAAGAGACCCTGGCTTCACGTCCACAGGTGCTTCTGTCCTTGCTTCCACTGTGGGTCTGAAACGATGCATAGCTGTTAAGAAGCTCTTACTGAGGAAAGTAAATAAGAAAATTTGCACATTAAACAAAAAAAAATGCTAATGCTCTCATATCAATGGACTGACCTCCCTATTGTTTAGACCTCGGCGCCACTGGATGTGTTTATTTGGGATTATTTGGATCATGAGAAGGAGAAAACGCAACCAACTTCTAAGACTGAACTTTCTGCAGATTTCAAAGAAAAACTGAAAGCAAGTCTCCCGAAGAGAGTTGAAGCTGTATTACAGAAAAACGGTGGCGACTGGTGGTCTCTGGCTAATGCACAATACTGTTCCATCCCTGTATCGTCTCTGTAGCTTCTTTGGATAAAACATCTGCTAAATAAACGAGTGTAGATGCAACCTAATAATAAAAAGCCTGCAGTTTAAAGGTGTTACATATTTTCATTCATTCTAAGAGCTGCATAGTATCACACGAGCACAAAGTAGGACCACTGAGACGAAACAAGTTACAGAGTGAGAAGAATCAGCCACGCTGTGAAACAGACAAGCCATGATAGTGACTTACGACATACTGCAGGCCTTGCACAACAGCTAAGGAAGAGGCTCTGAGGGGGTTGAAGTAAAATAAAGAGCTTTAACTTTAGTAGCTTACTGTGTGAACAGAATATTGAGTGGAATCTTAAAAATAAATATACATGAAAGGTTCTTTGAAGGCTCACCATAGCAGAATCACCTTTGTTAAATAAAGAACTTTCAGTGGTTGCTGCTTTAACTAAACACAAATGAGAGGTTCTCCAGGAAGCCAAAACATTATTTATATCAATGCACAAAAGAGACCTTCCTGTATACCCAGGTTGGTCAGCTCCTTATTCTTATCCTGACGCTCACTCAGCACCAGTATTACAACAAATAACGCTCAAGCCTTTCTCCGTGTCCTCCTACTAGAGAGCAGACGCCATGAAATGGACTTCAGTGAAGCAGAAATCATGGCTGTTGCTCTTTACACACCACAGGCACAACCAAAACCCCAAAAGGTGAGGTTTAACCTAGACTCCCTCATTAACGAGAGGCCCAGCCAGAGCCGCATTTGCATCCCCCGTCCCTGAAGTGGTGACTCCAACCCCGGCTAACCGGCCTCGAGCCCGAGCGAGAAATGATTGAAATCCCTGAATCCTCACCATCACAGTCAACCTGCAGATAAGTACAAATAAATTTACCACCTTGACAGGTCATTTCACAAGAGGCGTAACGGCAAAACGACGGCGCCTGACAGGCTGAGGGATGGCGGGCGGCCGGGCCTTGTGGGGAAACGATGACTGAGGCACCTCATTTCACGCGTCTCTCTCTCTCTCCCCCTCTCTCTCTCTCCCTCTCTCTCTCTCCTGTAGCACTGGCAAAGAGCGCTTCCTCACTCATTCAATAAGAGACAGGCGTGGCGGATTAATGTTTATTGGTTAAGAGATGAATCAGGCGCCGATGAAACGATGTGACATGTGCCATCCTGGCGTCATTGCGGTGCCATAAAGGGCTTCCTGGATGCAGTGCAAAACTGCCAGAATTAGGATCCTCCACTGACACCCAGCTGTGTCTCCTGCTGATTTCAGACATCCGTCTCAATAGAAAGTTTATTAAGTCACACTGAGAGGCATTGGGGGAATAGGCAACGCGTGTTAAGATAATGAATGTTCGCAGAAAAAAGGGGCATTTCGTCAAACGGAGCGGGGCTGCCTGGGTGCGCAGTTGTACATGGAAATTACCCGCGCTTGGCATTGGGAATCATTCACCATGTCTCCACATAATCCAATATTACTTGGATTACAATCAAGTGTCTCCTGTGTGGCCATTTGAAAAAAAAAGGCACCTTTTTTCTAACCATAATAGAAAAAAAAAAAACAGCAGTGAAATGCAATGCGCAATTCAAATAAACCTCTGTATTAAAAAAAACCGAAGGAAAATAAAAAAGCCGGCTCGGGTCCGGGTCTCCTTTGTGATGGTGGTGGTGGTGGGGGGGGGATTTAAATGATGACTGATGAAAAATAGATGCAAATGTACCGATAGAGCGCGGCACAGGAAAAAGAGAGGGACGGATGGTGGGCAAGTCCTCTGAAGTCGCACATCTGACGTGCGCCGTGTTTGGCAGAGAGCGTGGGACGCCGCCCCGGCCAAGAGGGCCGGTGCCCGCCCTTTCGCAGCCGGGAGGAGCCTGCCGGACTCATTTACTCTCCTTCACAAGGTGTCCTTGCGCCGCTTTGAAAAAGCCTATTAAGACGGAGGCCCGGGAAGGCACGTAGCGATCGAGCGGACGCCCCTGGGCTAGTTAGCTCTCCGCTACAAGGATGGAATGCTCAAAAGCTCATCCGGACACATTTCCATACAAATGCCAGAGAAAAGGGCAGCCGCTGAAGGGCTCCGGCTGCATTCTCACTTGTCGCTGGTCTTGTCTCGTTTTACACTCGTGCTGTCGCAGTCGTAGCAGAACCGCACAGCTTTCATTGTTGGCGTATAGCGGAATTCTGGTCCAAGGTCATTAGAGAGCTGGAGAAAATGCTCTCTTCCTTTAGGTGTCAAGATCTATTTCTGTTGGATCTCAATGACGGGGTTCTGAAAGATTTGCCATGCACACGATACAGTTATTGTCTAGTCTTCTGTGTTGTGTTGAAAAGTCTGGATAACAGACAAAACACCAACAGCAGTTCAGTGATATAAATCTGTTACAAGTATGTTTCCATTGGAAGTAGGGCTTTCCCTTCTCTGGACTTTTGGTTATAAGGTCAACTTTGTCTCACTCGAACTCCTGCAGTATACATATTTATCTTTATCGATTACAAAATTACACCGATTAGCATAACGTGCGTCGATGCATCGCAAAGATGTCTGCGCCTACTGAAAGCATGCATTTATCCGGAGAGCGGGCTGCAGCTACAAACAATCACTCATGAATCTAAAGTTGTTGCAGTGTTTCACACAGAAACACAGCAGTGTGGTGCTCCGTCAGCTCTGCACAGTGGAGATGATCACAACAGTACAACTGCTATACACGAGCACTTGAAGCACAAGCATCCCGTAGCGCTTTGTCAACACAGCAACAAGACAGCACCTGTTTACTTGTTTTAGATTATTTGAAGATTATTAACACGTGTAACATGTTTCTTTTAGTAGTATTTAACGTTTTCTGTCATTTTCTCTTATTTTATTCTCTCTGCTCGACTGTGACGCCTGCAGTAACTTATTACTAGCACGTGGGTTAAGCTGCCGCTACGCCGACACTCTGTGCTGTGTGCTTTAACCAAACATGAAATGGCTGGAACTCTAGTTCAGCCACCTGATTGGTTTAAGGCAGCGCTATTCTCATTCTCATTGGCTGTTCGTGTTGTCTCTCAAAACATGGACGGAACTTCATTCTATTGACTTTTTTATCTACTACGTCTTATAGTTCTATCGAGGAAACGCGATTTAGCGATAACTGTCGTTATCGTTTTATTGCCCAGCCCTAATTGAAAGCATTCTATTCTGCTCTGAAGACCTTGTTTATTTTATAAACTGTGGACCCCATACTTGGACTATTTAAGCAGTGAGAACACCTGCAAACCAATCTCTGGACTTAAGGGGAGGATGGGTCCAGAGGATGATGGGTCTCCCCTTGTGAGTCTTGCTTCCTCCCAAGGCTTCTTCCCTCAGTTTCGAGGGAGTTTTTCTTGCCACCATCACCTCTGGCCCGCTCACTGGGGGATTAATGTGGAAACTATATGTTTTCAAACTTGTGTAAAGCTGATTTGTGACAACACTGTAAAAAGCGCTATACAAATAAACTTGAAAGATCTCGTCTGGGAGAAAGACTAGTTGGCTTGAATATAATTTTTAATCAACTTGAGGTTTTGGTTTAGATGTCAACTGAATTCATTGGGTCTGTGAGTGTGTGTGTAGTCAAAGTGCCTATTTTCTTACAGCCTGTAACGGGAAATTTAGGGTGTGTCTCAAAACCTAGTGAGTGTCTAAGTAGGCACTGTCTATGTAGGCAGCTGTTTAAGTAGCAGTGTTTTCTCCTCATCTCTCCTCATAACACAGATTACTGAGACTCTAGTTAGAGAGAGACTGCGTCACGCCTTGTTCCCGCCCACTGCAGCATGCGACCGGTGGTTTAGCTGGTTGCTTAGCTACCGGCCTGCATCCAAAACAATAGCCCGAGGCTTAAAAATCCGCTAGCATAAATGCTAACAGCTCCTGTATAAAACTGCAAAATGGTCAATGACTCTATACTATACTAAAAAAATACTAAAGAAACACATTAAAACACCAGAGAGAATCAAAATAACTTACATTTTAAAACGACTTTTTGCCTGCGTTGCATCATGGGATTGCCTTAGCAGCTGAGGAAGCGTTCGATGCTTCCTTAAAATCAGGGCAAAATAAGGTGCCTCTGTAGACAGCATGTTTAAGGTATCTAAGAATTGGGACAGGCTACATGTCGGGAGCACATACTGTGACATGAAATGGTGTCTATGTAGACACTCACTAGGTTTTGAGACACACCCTTTGAAAAGCACATACACTCCCAGTTTTCCTTTTATTTTATTTTTATTTATTTTACTGTATTTTATTAATATATTTACTCATATTTTACTTTGTCATTATTATTATTTTTATCTCTGTAAAAAAACTATGCTCTGTTCTTAATAACGTGTGAACATTTCTCGTCAAACGGACCAACGGAATTGGTTGCGAAATAAAATCTCATTACTTTAACGCACATGAGAGGAAGTTCTTTTCTGCCTTCCCTTATTGAGCTAGCGTTTCAGAGCGATGAGATTTTGTTATGACAACAGCAACAATAACGTTAAACCTCAGTCTCAGGATTGGGGGCTATTTCTTCACACCTGTCTCTGATAGCATGGCTTTGTATTAGCAAGAACCAAAATCTCCTCAAATCCGTTTCCAAAACGCACCAAAGCTCCATTGCGAACTCATCGATAAGGCAGTTAAAAGAACCATTACATCCAGATCTGAACAACAGAGTCGGGATTTCGCTGGCACGTAAACACACCTACCGCGTTTGCGTGTTTGTTATTCAGCGGAGACTTCCCCACTCCGAGGGCTTTGTTTGTTTATGTGGAATTTGTGGAGGCAACATGGAGCTTTCAAAGGGCTGAATGAGTTTCGGTCTGTGGAGACACAGCATCTCTTCACACATGTCTAACTCGGACCCATCTGAATAGAAATATGCCGCAGATGCGACTAAAAAAATATATTATGGCGCAGTTACGAGATCTCATACACTGTATACCTGCAAATCAGCACAAATCACTCTGATAATGACAAAGACACAGTAACAGCCAAAAGTCTGGACACATGATCACAGGGGAAACTGCAAAGACCTCAAACCCTATAGGGCTGTCCTATAGGAAATAACCCACACTTAGAAACACGGGTTTCAAAAAGGGTTATTTGGAGAAAATCCCTAAAAAATCTGCTTTGATAAACAAGATGTTCTTCTAAAGCGTGCTTTTTACACTACTGTGCAAACAAACAAACAAACAAATCCAAAAGAACAATTTGTGATTAAAGAGCTCAAGCTAGAATCTTTTTTAAAGACTAACGAAAGCTAAAGAAATGATGGATCATCTGCCAGTTTCTTGTGTAAATTGTTCTGTTCCACCTTAAATGGTGTAGCAGTTATTATAATAACGCCTGAGGCAGCAAAAAATAACTTCACCATTTAAGATGGAAAGTGAAAATTCTATAGGACTATGCTATAGGACATTGACTTCAGCTTCATTCAGACTGTATCGTATTATATATTTATTTTATTGATTTCTCTGTATAACTGTATGTTATGTATACTATACTGTTAACTATATATAATAACGACCATACTGTTATTATTATACTATGCCTGTTATATTATATAATACAGCATGTTTACAGTTTATATATGTAAATATTACTGCTTTTTATGGCATATTTGCATAACTGCATACTTTCACTACCAAAGTGGTCTACACTGTTTACACTGGTTAACTGCACTACTGTCAGCACTCTCACATACACACTGTGAGACTTTTCCTGTTTCTATTTTGGATATTCTGTTTTCTATTTATGTTATATTTCATTTTTTGTTGTAACTGTCCTGTTTAGTCTTACCTTGTGCACTTGTGGAACAGCTACTGGATGCCTTGAATTTCCCTCTGGGATCAATTTAGTCAGTAAGTCAGTAAGTAAGTCAGTAAGTCAGTAAGTCAGTAAGTCAGTAAGTCTGAAAGTCAGTAAGTCTGTAAGTAAGAAAGTAAGTAAGTCAGTAAGTAGGTCGGTCAGTAAGTAAGTAGGTAATCTCAGGTTCAGTTCGGTTGGTCGTTCGGTCGGTATGCCCGCCTGTCCGCCGCCCGCCCAACCAACCAGATCCCTAATCTTCAGCCTACGAATGCCCCTATCCCATGACTGGCCCAATCCAATGACTGCCCCTATCCCACAACTGCCCATTTGCCCCTGTTGAAGCAAATAACCACTCATTTCATTCCCAGTTTTGCAGTTTTCCCTAACAAATGCAGCCCTCTGAGGGCTGTGATGGATGCGTAGTGGGGCAAACACTCCTTGGGTAGAGACGCTACTGGGTGGTTAGGTACTTGCCCTGTCCTCCAGAGGGAACACACAGAAGGCAGCAGGTGCGGTGCAATGGAGACCATTTATTGGGCTGGGGAGAACCCACACTCCACATCATCACAATCGAGGATAACATCAGTAAGCAGAACGTACAGGCTACAGCCTAGAGCTAACCACCATACATGTGCACCTGTCGGCATCACTACTCTCTCGAGTCTGAGCAATTAACACTGTGGTGCGCATGCGCTTAGTCTAAGTCACTTAAAGTGACTGTCACAGTATTCTGAGGGGGACGTGAGAGAGCGGTAAAAACACCCCTGGTGAATGTTTTAGTGGGAGAGAACTTCATCACTGAACTTTCATGTTTTCTGTTTTGTTTTGTATCTCAAACTTGTTGATGACTCCATTATGCACTATTTGAGTGCAGGATCCAAAATTCAGTACATTTAGCAAACTGAACATTAAACCAAGCCACACTGTGGGCCCCGTTTTGCCTCGACAGCTTTGCCCACTCTCCACATCCTTTCAAGCACCTCCATGAGCACCCACTTGGGACGCTTCTCCAACAGCCTTGAAGTTAAACGTATGCCAAGCATAATTTCCCACATTATGAAAAACACGCACTCACATTAGGTGTCCAAAGCTTTGATTGGTGTTGTTCTCCGAGACAATTATTACAGTAAAACGTGCTCAACAGCCGCCCGAAGAGGTCCCCTTCCTCCACTCACCACTCTGTTTACAGCTTTCATTAAATCAAGGAGCTGCAACGGCCTGTTAGCGGCGCCTCTCCTTTCAAATATGGAGCAGGTAATTTCTCCTGCGTTCCTCCACTGATGTTGGGAGAAGTCGGTTCGCTGTGGCGTGGATCCACCTCGCTCCGCTCAGGGTAAATTGCAGCATGGTAATTGCGGTGACTCATAGCGGTGCTTTGACCCCTCCTCCTCCCCACTCCCACACCCGCGAGTCTCTTGTGACGGCATTTAAACAGCGTCGGCCATTTATGAAGGAGCGCAGCAGGCTTACGAGGAGGCCCACAAAAGCTCTGTTGCTGCCAACACCCCCACACCCTCCCGCCCCCGCCTCCACTCCCCACCTTCCTCCACTAATGGCAGCCACTGCCAGCTCCTTCTGATCATCAATATCAAAGTGGCCTGATTAAGCGACGCTGCACCAAAGCCGGCGCGCTCTTCCGAAAGCTTCCGGCTTCCCTTTCTCAATTAATCTCCTCGGGAAGCGAGCGGAACAGGAGAGAGTTCGACCCCAAGACGCATCCAAACAAACACGGGTCTGGAAGAAATACATAATAATAAACAAACAAAGAAAAAAAAAATAACTAACAAAAAAAAAAGAAAAACCCTGACACGAACCGACGACGACACCAGGGCCGTCCTTTGGGTTTTTTACAAATGACTCTTCAGATGGCTGGCGGTCGTGGCATATGTCTGCAGCCCATCTAATGAGTCCCTCTGAAAACGGCACAGCCTCCATAAGTAATGAAAGTCCAGCCAGGCTCGCTCTTACTAGCCAATCCCCGTGCCGCCTGACACTAAACACTGGATAATGTTTTGGCGGCTGCAGCTGTTGACACATACTTATTAAACCCGGGTTCAAAAAGGCAGCAGATTCGCTCCGTGGCGCCTTGTTGCTGTCGAAGCTTCGGCTATGGAGAAAAATGAGAGAGACACTTAATTATCGGGAGCCGCAACAGCGCCAATCAGCAGGATTTTTGGTCCGGTGTGAGGGCCATTAAGGGTCAGAGCAGGCTGGAGACGGACAGGCTTACCGCTACCTATGGAGCTCTTATCACTACGGCCGTAATGATGTGAAGAAGTGATCTTGGCCAGGTTTCCGTGGAGCGGCATATGTTGTTTGCATTAATGGTTGGGGTGGGGGGGCCTTTGGAGCAAAAACATTGCCTGAGCTACATACCTGCTTAAAAAAAAAAAAAAAAAAAAAAAAATGTTGAGAGGGCATTCTGGAAGCGAGGGTGCAAGTCGCTTCACCACTTATGACTCTAATATTAGGCTCTAGCGTTCAACACCAACTCCGCTGCTGTGATTATTATTTCGAGGTCTCGTCCCCATTGAGTCACCAAGTAATGAATCCGAATAATGAAATAATCATTATATATTTTACAGCGCTAGGACTCATCTTACAGGGTCTTATGGGCCACGTCCTTGGTGTGTCAATGACGCTGCATAAGTGAGTGAGAATCCGCCCAGTAACAGACAGTGACCCGCAGAATTGGCCCTCATTATTTCAGAGTTGCGCTGGCCTCTTGATCAAGACTCCAATCACTGCAGCTGTTCAGAGTTCAGTCCAGAAGCCATTAGTGACCAGTGAAGAACATCTAAGCAGGCCTGCAACTTGTGATCGTTTCTAAAAATCTGTTAAAACATAGACTGGTTTTTATATCTGATTAATTAAACAACAATTGTGTTTGTTTCGGTACAAAGTAAATCTAAATCAAAATTTTACAGTTTTGTTATATTAAATAAAAACTCACTTTATTAGTTCTTGTGCTCATACATTTGGGTATCTGGAGTGCCTACCAACCCATAAACTCCACATTAAGACAACCCAGACAGTCTTTTGTGGACTGACAGAGTCAGAAAACATGGGATTCTTTGCACCATTTGAGATGGGATAGGAAAACATCAGCCTTGGGCATCTGCTTTCCCAACCTTGATGAGTAGAACACAACACTGGCTATGAAACCTTTTCTAAAAGAGGGGTAAATAGTAACTGCAGTGAAACTGCAAGCAAAGAAAAGCAAGTATTTAATAGTTTTTTTGTTAGTTTTCTTTCTTTGGGCGTTTAGCACTAGCTAACGCAGCTGAAGCAATATATATAACATAGGAAATGTAATTTTCTAGGAAGTTATTGACATTAGTTTGCTAGTTAAACTTCATCTGGTTTTGTGCAAAAAAAAAATATATATATAGTGTGTGTTTCACTGGTATTTACTATTAAGTATCACTATGTTTATGACAGTTTTGCGTTTTATAAATGTATAATTTACAGATTTTTCATTTTTCAAGATTTTTCAAATGATCTGCAACCCTGTATGACATTAATTTCACTACAATACTTAAAATCACTGAAATCGTACTCTTCCATGCCACATCTCATTTAGCTAAATATAGCCTAATGCTTCATTTACTGGGCTGTCACTTGCCACACAGGCTAGTTACTTTAAAGTGCTTACAAACAGATAATGTGTTGGCCCTACTTTAGTTTGTTTAGTATTGTGGGTGCATCGCTGTCGTGTTGCTGTGAAATGCCATTTCCACTTTTATATACATTCATATGCAAAACACACCCTCCACATTTAACAGACTGATTGATATCAAAGTGAAAACAAACACACACATCCTCTTCTTACTCAACTAACTCCTGCAGGCCCACATCTAAACCACCTGAAACCTGCAGCTCAACTTCTGAACTTTTCTCACTCAAGACTTTGTGTAATGCGTTTGTAATACTGCTTCATCCTAGGCCTAAGAACTAAATAGTTCAACACAACTTTGCGTTGCCCCTATCTTCTTATCATCATGCAGCACACAAGAGACTGTACCTATTCCCTTTTTCCAGTTACACTTTAGCTATGGCTTGTTTGCCACTTTAATTTAGAATATTAATAATTTATGTAGGAATCTTGTGCCATTATTATTATTTTTGCACATCAAGCACATAAAAATCGATGCTTGTGTTGTATCAAAACTCATTTTAGCCCATAATTATGAACTGGCCAACCAGCAGAAATAGAGAACACAAATTATCTTCTCTAAACAGCGACCCTTATATTTAAAAACTAAAAGAAAACTGTTAACTCAGCAATGTTCGGTCCAATTACTCAATTTTTCACATGCATTCATACAAACACTTGATGTCAACTCTATAAAGAAGCGCTCAGGTTTTCAAAACACATCTTAATTAAGTGTAGGATCCGAGTCAACAGCAGAACACCCTCACACTTCAGCCCAATTTGTAAAAATGTGGATTTGAATACAAACGCGCCTGATCACATCTGTCCTCTGGGACGGAACTGAAAATTAGTGTGACAACAGCGACAACAAACAACTAAATTGCTGGGAGGCTGAGTGAGTGGAAGCAGTCACATCTATTTGGTAAAAATAACAAACTCCATTTTAAAAACATTACAAAGTAATTGCCCATAATTGACAAGGTCTGGACTAGTAACAGCCAGCAGACAGTACCAGTTTAACAAAGTACACCTATAAAACACCAAGGTTTTTAAATGACTGTCTATACCAGAGGTCACTAATAGGTGGACCGCAGTCCGGATCCGGACCTAGACGTTGTCCAATGTGGACCAAAACTGATAATCTATTGAGAATGGTTTAATTTAGACTGTGTTTATTGTAAGCAGTGGAGCATTTCTTGTCTTTATGGTATACATGCTTTATAGCGCAGTGCACTCAGAGACCAATCGCGTGCGCTGTAAGATCACCGAAGGCGCTCCTCGGCCAATCAGATCTGTTCACTTGGGGGGCGTGTGGCGCACACATAGACGAGGTATGAAGTGAGAACCAGCAGCCGGAGACTAAAGTGAGTCAGAAAGAATAACGAGCTCTTAAAACAGAAAAGTGAACAGTGAAAACTGACTGTTTAACCAGGAACGGTTATGGAATTGACTCGCTCAGCTAGTTTTGGAGAATACCGCTCTGTAAAACCAACATGTCAATCTGTGAAACTGAGTTAACAAGAAGACGCACGTTTTCTTTACTTTCTCCATAAACAAACACTTTAAGATGCTA
The DNA here is from genome assembly GCA_021613375.1 of Megaleporinus macrocephalus. Lineage (NCBI taxonomy): Eukaryota > Metazoa > Chordata > Actinopteri > Characiformes > Anostomidae > Megaleporinus > Megaleporinus macrocephalus. Next base: position 28,429,200 of record CM038716.1, read on the forward strand.
TTTTTTTTAAAAGAATTCTGTTTTATTTTAAATGTAGCTTTTGTTTTTACTTGCAGTAAGGACAAAAATGTGTTTGGAGCTTTATAAATAATTCATTCAGTTCAGCATTTAAACAGTAAATATACTGAAATATACTGAACGGTATTTGTCTTTCAGTTGCTGATTCAGTTGCTCAACTCACCATCACACTGACTTACTTTCTTAACTAGTTATTACATATAACCATAACATACACGCTTCACTAGCCTTCATCTCAACTCACCATCACACTGACTTACTTTCTTAACTATTCATTACATATAACCATAACTAACATACACACTTTACTAGCCTTCATCTCAACTCACCATCACACTGACTTACTTTCTTAACTAATCATTACATATAACCATAACTAACATACACGCTTTACTAGCCTTCATCTCAACTCACCATCACACTGACTTACTTTCTTAACTATTCATTACATATAACCATAACTAACATACACACTTTACTAGCCTTCATCTCAACTCACCATCACACTGACTTACTTTCTTAACTAGCCATTACATATAACCATAACTAACATACACGCTTTACTAGCCTTCATCTCAACTCACCATCACACTGACTTACTTTCTTAACTAGTCATTACATATAACCATAACTAACATACACACTTTACTAGCCTTCATCTCAACTCACCATCACACTGACTCACTTTCTTAACTAGCCATTACATATAACCATAACTAACATACACGCTTTACTAGCCTTCATCTCAACTCACCATCACACTGACTTACTTTCTTAACTATTCATTACATATAACCATAACTAACATACACACTTTACTAGCCTTCATCTCAACTCACCATCACACTGACTTACTTTCTTAACTAGCCATTACATATAACCATAACTAACATACACGCTTTACTAGCCTTCATCTCAACTCACCATCACACTGACTTACTTTCTTAACTAGTCATTACATATAACCATAACTAACATACACACTTTACTAGCCTTCATCTCAACTCACCATCACACTGACTCACTTTCTTAACTAGCCATTACATATAACCATAACTAACATACACACTTTACTAGCCTTCATCTCAACTCACCATCACACTGACTTACTTTCTTAACTAGTCATTACATATAACCATAACTAACATACACGCTTTACTAGCCTTCATCTCAACTCACCATCACACTGACTTACTTTCTTAACTAGTCATTACATATAACCATAACTAACATACACACTTTACTAGCCTTCATCTCAACTCACCATCACACTGACTCACTTTCTTAACTAGCCATTACATATAACCATAACTAACATACACACTTTACTAGCCTTCATCTCAACTCACCATCACACTGACTTACTTTCTTAACTAGTCATTACATATAACCATAACATACACGATTTACTAACTAGTAGAAGTTACATCCCTGCGCCTGTAACTGCTGTGTTATTTAAGGTGGAAAGGCGGAAATTACATAAGAAGCTGATTTCTTGGAAACTGTGTATGGTTTTCTCTGACTCGTCTCTTCTGTTCGTCTCTCCTTATTCTCTCTCTCTTTCTCGATTTTGCAATCCGCGCCATCACACCACGTCAGCTTTAAAATTCTACATCGGTCCAGTTCTACTCTCAACCAGCTAAACGTTACATGTTATTTCTCTGAATCATGTGGGATCTTTCTTTTAGGTTACGCAAGGAGAAACTAAATGAAATAGTCAGCGAAAGAATGCAGGTGTCAGTCTGAAGCCATTAAGGAGTCTGGGAGGACTTTATATAATGCGTTGATCATATGGTTAACCAAACGTCTCTGTGAATAAGCTATTAGCAAGGCAAAGGTTGGCTACTTTGCAGAATGTAGGCATCATGTTTAATTCTCTTGCTTTGATATTCATTATGCTTCAGTTTGTACTGTAACATACTTACACAAAAGTCAGAGACCACCCAGTCAAGAGCAAACGGCTGTTATTCATGAGGAGATCAGATACAAGATAATCCAAGTGCATGAGAAATGAGTGAGTCACAGGAAAAAAGAGAAAGGCAATTGATTAAAAGTGTCTGAGAGATGAACTTTTAGGACTGACCTTTGGAGGTGGGGGGAAAATACTCCAGCACAGAATGTAAAGCAGCATTATGTGTGAATTGGTGTTTTTGCACTTGGGGTCCTCCTAAAGTTACAGACTGTGGTGTACTTTTAAACCACTGTCGGAAATAAATATCATGCTTTGTGTCCCCCTCATAGACAGCTGCATAGGTGTTTGTTGACGAGCTTGCAAACTTTCAAGGCCTATTTGGCGTGAGGCTTACAAAGACTGAGCAAACTGTCTGGCGTGAGAAATTTATGTATGTATGTATTACTTAGCGTGCCAGCCAGACACGGCACTGAGGTTGGATGACTTTTCCTGGAAGAAGCTCCAAAACTATGAGACAGGGACGAGACGACGTTGCAGTCTTTCATAAACAACCCTGGCAGGGATGAACACCCTCCAGACATCTTTTCATTGGTTTCCTGTTAACAGTCTTGCTTCCTTTTATCTCTCTTTCAGTTTTAGTTTACTAGTTTTACTTATTTCTGGCCTTCTGCTTGGTCACTCTTTCTTTCTCCAATAACATCCTCTTCCCTCTCTTCACAGCTGCTGCCATGATGTTCATGCTACCTCATATGACTAAAGTTATATTCTCCCTATTGTACATCAGTGTACCATCAAAACTTTTACATAACATCGCTTTAAAACAAGTCTCTGAAAAAGAATAGAAGCTATAATAGAAGTAAATGGTAGACACACTGAATTCTGATTCAAATTTTGGATGTTTCTTTGTGGAAAGCTGCATTTTTATTTTTCTTCATCATTTGAACACAACAGCTGCCATTTACACTGTATTATGATGTATGGACCAATAGAAATGCTCTAAAATAGATTTTAAAAAATCTGGTTCTATTGACTTCCATTGGAAGTAAAGTAGGTTTTTGGTCTTTCCTGTAAAGTTTTGTTTTTCACTGGATATCTTAAACTGTTCTCACAATCCATGTAAACATTAACCATCAGGACACAAGTAGTTTAGACTAAAAACAAAAAAAGATAATGAAAGCACTATAAACATGAATGATAAACCTAATATGTCTCATAATGAGAATATTACAAAGTTAACATCAGATATTCTTACTGTAATACTGTAAAGGACTGGACCACCAATGAGTCCATTCTTACCTAGAGCTCTGCTGCTGTGCAGGGCTACAGAGGCACTTCCCACCGAGCTATAATTCTCGAAACAAAGCACTCTCAGAAAAGAAACCCCTCTTTGTTATGACTATTCATAAACAAATCTTTAAAACTGCTTAAAGCAATTTACATGAATATTCCACCACTTTGGATAAGCACAAATAAACGCTTGATCATGAGCAAACAAAAGTGCTGATGAGGAGAAGTAATTATGCAGGCATAATTTCTACGCCACGTTATTAATTACAGAGACATGACCTGGGAGCACAGTTCGTACACACACACACAGAGGAGAGCTTCAGGAGTTTTACAAGTGCAACTTAAATGCTGCATGGGTAATTGTGCTTCAAATTGTAGTGGAATACAAAAGTGGAAACTTCTTACATTCAGTATATCAGGAAGATCTGTCAGTTGTTTTAATGGAACAGGGTCCAGCAATTCTGGATTAAAGCCTCCAAAACATCTCATGGAGTTTCCTCGCTCATCATGGAATCACCTACAGCTCTATTCTCTCTTTATATTTAAAAATATATATACTGAAAACATTTCATTGATACTTATGACCAGAGAGGTATGAAACACCTAATTCCCACCTGGAGTAGTTGAACAGTCGGCTGCCCCAGAGCGAGTGCTCACCGCGCTGCCCACCGTGAAAGAAGCATGAGTCTGAGCCATCGAACCGGTTCAGGCCATCCTCTGTGTTTTTGGAGGCGTGGCTGTGGACCACGTCCAACAGCACTATGATGCCCATAGAGTGAGCCACGTCAATCAGCTCCTTCAGCTCATCCGGAGTGCCATATCGACTGGTGGAAAAGAGGAAGACAGACAGACATCAGACCACACTTCAAAGAGCAATAAGATGCACTAGTTGAAATAGGAATATCCAATAAGCAGATCTACATTCCTCTTCCAAAGTTTAGGAATCATCATTTGTAATGATATAAAACCAACTTTCTTGCAGACACATGCATTACATTATTCTGGCAGATCATGTAAAAATATTCTTATTATTTAAGAATTTAACTGGGATTCCAGCACTTTTCCCGGTTACAAGATGATGTCATCTTGCAACGCAATCATTATTGCCTGCCTACCAAGCAGCTTGGCACACACTCACACAGTCTAGCTTGTTAAGGTGGGTCTACCAACTTTTTCTACTTGACATTGTGGGGAACTTGACCAGTCAGAACAGAGTGGGTGAGCTGCCCAATCAGAGCACATTGGGTTCATCAAGAGGCGGGGCTTAAAGGCATAGAGGGTGAATACAAATGTATAGTTAAGACAATTCATGTATAGTATGAGAAAACTATTGTGTTTTGGGAAAACTGAAGTAGAAGTATAACATGTTAAAAGGAATCCACATCATCCATGAAAATTCATGATAACCGAATTCAACTTTTAAAAAATAAAAAATAAAATAAATAATAATAATAATATTTATTACCTCCCTGTAAAACATTCCTGGCAACCTTTAATTCTACACCAAATAACTAGTTACTGAGTAAAACAACAGTTATTAACATGACAACAGATTAGCTTAAATTTGCATTCAGTTTCTTTAGCACAGCAGGCCAGACGCTGCTGAGACTATGGAACAGCTGTGTGAGCGAATGTTCAGTAAACCACACACGTCCATATGATCCATGTGAGTGTGCTTTGTTTTTCATCTCACACTGTATTCACTTTGCATTTCAGAAAGCCCATTTTAAAAACGCCAGCATTAAAAAATCAAATCAGTGGCAGGCCTGTAAACAATGACACCGTAGGGAGGTCACATTTTACATTCGGGCGCGCGCCAGGCAGGACGACGCTCTTTGTGGAACAAAGGGCAAAAGGGAGTGTGTTTTCATCAACACTTCCTTATGTATCCCGCTCGTGTAATTGCTCCATGAAGGCTTAACCGTCCTTTGGGCTATCATCACATCACTCCCTCCGCCTCTGCCCCCTCCAACCCCACCCCGCCCGCCCGCCAGCCCCTGCCAGCAAAGCACGGCGCGCGGTGACAACACTGCCCTCGCTTACCGGCATCCAGCCGCTGCACTTTTAAATGGCCATGAGAGATCAATCATGGGTGAAATTACTCTGTATATATTACACTCCGGCTCCGGGCTCTCTCCTCACCAGGCGGCTGGCTAAGACGACCAGTGGAATCAAGAGCATAAATGAAGCATCCCTGCCTGCTCTTCCTTTATCTAAGACCTGCGCTGCTCCCCAGGATTAACGCCAAATGTGTTTACAGGGAGATTATCGGGTCCCGTCAGAGTCCCCTCGCTTCCATTTAGAGCTGCGGCTGTAGGAACTTCTCTTTGGGCCAAGGTTGCACTTCATAAATGGGAATTATACCTATGATTATCGATTTATGCATAAAGGGGCTGCGAAGTAACAAGTGAAAATGGAAACTCTATTATAGCTGTGTTGTAGGTGTATTGATATTGTGGTATAAAATCATACAGAACAAGAAGAACGGTTTACAAAAAAAGGCTTTTGGTCAGTGAATTATGGGCTTCTGGTCTTTAACACGTACTCTCAATGTCCAGTCAACCATTTAAGCTCTGTTATATCTTGGAGACAGATGCATACACTACCACTCAAAAGTTTGGGATCACAGTGAAATGTTCTTGTTTTCAATGGAGTATCTTCCTTCCTTAACACAACAATGGACTGACGGGTCTCTAAAGAAAGTAGTTTCTTTCTGTCCATTTTGAGTCGGTCAGCAAGCCATCAACTGCTGATGCTTCAGATACTAAACTAACCTAGAATGTTGTTCTCCCTTTTATACTCACTTATTAGTAGAATGTTTTTCAGCTGTGCATCATAATTGAGCAAGAGTTTCCTAACAACCAATTAGCCCAATAACATCCTTAACTTGGATTGGCGGCCGTACCAGGAGACTAAGACAGAGGACCAGTGCTTAATTTGTCTCTCGTGTTTCGAGTACCTGCGTTCCGGAACTTATTTATATGGATCCAGCACCTCTGTGACGTTTTTTTGTTTTTAACATGGGGATTTATTTACAAAGTAGATTAAAATAAATCGCAAGTAAGGAGTGTGAGCAGGGTTTCTCCAAATGAACCTGATTTGCCAGCCACAGCGTGCGTCCATGCGCACTTCCAAGTTATCATCTCTTCTGTTTATGAAACTTGTTGGTCCACCACTCGTACAATTCAACCCTGTGCTGCGTGTGTGATCTTGGATTGTTAAAGGACACCGAACTGGAGTGGAGACTGTAGATGCAATGGCTGCGTTGTGGAGTAATTTGAATAATTAGAACGTTAGGCAGCTTTTTATATATGTATTGTTGTTTTTGTGCAACATGAAATGTTTTTTTTTTTTTTTGTTTTTTTTTTTACTATCTCTCCAGTGGCATCTCTGAGATCTCTGGTTGCAGTTACTGCATTCATTAAAGCTAGTTCTATCTTACAGCACAGAATGCTACTATTATGTGGACACTTGAAGCAATGTTGTGTCTGTGTGTTCCAGGACCTTTTCCATCACTGCCCACTTGCTGGATCACCCCACCTTTGTGTTCCATTACCTGATGTTTTACAAATTCAGCAGAGGACTGAGAATTACTGATAATAGGACTATATGCAAAATAAGCCTCTATACAAAAATAGTCTTTAATACAAACATTTTTATTCTTTAAAAATCATCTGATACACTTAAATTAATTGTGAAATGGACAGTATTGTTTGTGAATTGCATACAAATTGCATGAAAATTGCATGAAACGAAATTCTAAAGTGATCCTAAACTTTTGAGTGGTAGTGTATATGATAATATGATCTGCCGGATAAGGAAAAATATGTTCTGACAGATTAACTCATGACTTTCGGGAGCCTTTCTTAAAAATACATTACAATTGTCTATGAAAAACAACATCACCTAAAAACCTTCTTAACTTTTAACTAAAATTGGTTCCTTTAGCACTAAATATTCACACATTGTGAAGGGTAGCTCATATTTTCAAATGGGGCATAAAACTAAAGATACTGTGATAATATTATGATCATTAAATATCCTAAATGTGATTATTTCAGCAATTTACCAACTGGCTTTACCTGGAGGCTGCGAAGAAGCTTGTAACTTGGTAACCAAAGCTTGCATAATAGGCGTGCTCCATGATAGCCATCAGCTGGATACAGTTGTAGCCTGCATAAAAAATAAAAATGAAAATCATGTTTAACAGTGGCATGCACAGAACTTAGTTTCTTAGCTCCGCCTGCGCATGTTTGAATCTACACTCATTGGCCATTTTATCAGGTACACCTTAAAAGACAGACTTCTAATTAGGAACCATTGCTTAGTAACCGTAGGTAAGGACCTGTTGATGCAGCAGTGACACAGCAGTGACGCAGCAGTGATACCATCACAGCCATGAGTGCTTCACCCACAGCAGCATTGCTGGAGGTTTGCAACAATGGTGCTGCTGGACTGAGAACATGCTTCCAAGAAAGTGGCCACGTTTTACATTTGCGTGCGCGCCCGGCAGGACAATGGTTTCATTAACACTTCCTAATGTATCCCGCTTGTGTAATTGCTCCGTGAAGGCTTTAAAATGTTCTTTGTGCTATCACGCGCAGCAGTGTTGCTGGAGTCTTAAAACAATTCTTCACCCCAAAAATATCCTGCCAAACATCACAGACGGTCCTGAGGGGTCTGCAGCACCGTCAGATTTCTGGATTGTTTAACCGTGCCGGCTAAAAATAACTGCAAAAAATAAACAAACTGAACCAAAAATGCAGCGAGAGTACTAAAGACAGACATATGGAAAAGGATGAATACCTGATATTGATATACACATTTTTTTAATGAAAATTAACACATTTTAGGGAACTTTAATACATTCTCTACAGGAAACAAACTTAGTTGTAGTGCATAATTAAATGAACTAAAATATAAAGCCTGATCTTACACCACACACGCTTCTCAGAATGTTAAAATCAGCAATAGGAATAGTAAATTATGCATGGTAATGTTTACTATAGAGGATGGGTTAACTTATTTGCACTTAGAACACCAAGAAAAACAATTAATTTGACGTACCCAACCTTTAAAGGTACAGTTTTTTTCTGCAAAATCTATGTAGCTTAAGTTAATGCTGTATTTTCATTATAGAAAGTCAAACCACTTTTCTTACCAACTGCTAGATGCTTCAGAAGCCTGTCATATTATCATTCTAGTGTTCTCTGCTGACAGTGGTCCACTGGTAAGATTACTGATGAAGAACCAGCAAATGACTAACACAAACTAAATACCAACACAATGTACCAACAAAGTAATGAACAGGAATGCACAGCTTAAAAAAGTTAAAGCAACTCTGCTTTGCCTTATACCAGCAAAACACAGGCAATCACGTTACTACTGGTTCGACTAGTTTTCCAAATAATATCTGGTCAGCAGTGGTCCTATGGTGGTCCTTTTCCACTAACAGATTGTTTAGATAATGGCTAATAAAACTGATGAGTTACAAACAATAACTGTAAACCTACAAAGAGCACCTAGGTTGGCATAGTGTGATAAAATGACAAACCCAATTCCCAAGAAGTAGGAACAGAATGTGAAATGCTAATAAAACAGAAAGCTGAGAGGAGGACATGCTGTTTGAGCTGTAATAAACTGAAAATCATTTGAACTTATGAACCTTATTACCTTATGAACTTATAAATATACACTCATTTCAAATTTGATGCCTGCAACATGTTCCAAAAGAGTTGGGAGAGGAGCATGTTTACCACCGTGTTACATTACCTGAAGACACAAACTGATCCAGGTTCGGTCATGCAATTCTTCAGCTATGGAACCAAACAGGACCTTCACAGCTGTCTTTCACATGCTTTCAACAGGCTGGTCGGCTGGCAGGCCAATCTCATGCCTAAACGCCCTGATTATGCAGCCATGCTCTTGTAATGCAGAAGGCGGACTGCTGTAGTCGAGTTAAAACAAACATGGACATCTCTGAAAAAGACGTCATCTAGAAGACGCATCTAGAAGATGGTGTTCAGCTGTAACATGGATGAGGACGAGGTGGGTGGATACACTTGCATGTCTTTTTTATTCATGAGTACTGCACAACGAAATGAACACAAACTTACAAGAAAGACGTAGACGGAAAATCTAACACTAAACGACAGACTGGAAATAAAACAGGAGTAACACTGACAGACTCTACACTCATGGTACGTTGGTTGAATACGTAACAAGGACTGGGAGAAAACCAAAGGGTATATAAGGAAGACACAGCAAGGGACACCTGGTGACACTAGGGGAAGACTCACACTCACATGTGATAGGCAGAGACACGAAGCACATGACAGAAAGGTAAACAAAGACCACATGGACTTGACAGGACAACGTGAACAATGACAGACAGGCTAAGAAGCAGGGCAGGACGTGACATCAGCTTTGGTACACTAGTCAGAACCTTGCTGGTTGTTTCCTTGTTCCGCCTACTGAACATGACATCCATTATTTACATTAACAATCTGTCTCTTCTGTCAATAACACACGTTTCCAATGAACATCAGTTCTTTACAGATGAGTCCAGAGAAGTCAGCAGTGCTTCTGTTGACATATGTCATGGATGCAGCAATGGACTGTGTTTATGCATAATGATTTGCCAAAAGTCTTCCAGAGTCCATGCGATGACGTCCATCACAGAAGAATGCTCATTTTTAAAGCAGTGCAGTCTGAGTGGTTGAAGGTCACAGACATTCATTCACACAGGTTTCTCTAAATTTGCACTGCGGAGGGTGAAATGCCTAAAATCTTACGCCATCATTTCCCGAGGAACGTTATTTAGTAACTACCGAACTATTTGCTGAGTGGCGAGCTTTGACCCATCCTTGCTTTTAAAGGACTTGGCCTTTCCCAGATGCTCCTTTGATACACAAGCACGACTACATGACCTGTTTAAGAGGTTTTTGAAAAGCACCACCTTCTTCATTTTAAAATACCTCAACTTATTTATTTTTTTTTTATTTTTTGGAACATATTGCAGACCTCAATTTCAGAGTGAGCATGCACCGATCAGCTGTAACATTAAAACCAACTTCTTATATCTACACACATTGTTTGTTTTATCAGCTACACCTACATCACATGGGAAGACAATTGGTGTTCAACAATTACAGAATGTTCACTGCATACACTGTTTATACCCTTTTACCCGGTTCTTTAAATGATCAGGACCACCACAGAGCAGGTACTATTAGGGAGGTGGATCATTCTCAGCACTGGAGTGACAATGACATGATGGTGGTGTGTTAGTGTGTGTTGCGCTGGTATGAGTCGATCAGACACAGCAATGTGGTCCAGCAACCAGAAATATCCAGCCAACAGTGCACTGTGGGCACCATCCTGTGACCACTAATAAAGAACTAGAGGACGTCCAACCCAAACTGTACCACGACAGATGTCATGTATAAGGTGAAGAAATGTAGGTGTATCTAACAGAGTGAGTGGACACAGTGTTTAAAAACATAGCGTCAGTGTCACTGGAGTGCTGAGAATGACCCACCACACAAAGAATATCTGCTCTGTGGTGGTCCAGTGGAGGTCCAGATCGTGAAAGGGGGTTAATAAGGTATACAGAGAACTGGACGACAGCCTGTAAGTCTAGAACTAGGAACAGTGTGGACAATGTGTGTAAATACAAGAAGGTAGTTTAATGTTATGGCTAATCTGTGTACATTATTAATAGACAATAAAGCTGATAAAGTAAAAGATGGCATATATTGTCCTTGTACTGTTTTCATGAATCCCTGATTTGTTTGTATTTGCATTTTTTACCTACTGTCCAAACTATTTTTTATAATTTCAGACGCCCAATCTGGCAACCCACGGTCACGCGTCAGCTCTAATGAAACTGGCTGTTCTAACTGAAAACAAGGTATAATATTTTATTAAAAACAAAAAACGGAGCATGTAAGAGGGATGTTAGGTGGCTGTCTGAAAGCAGACAGACCACTTTCCTGACATCGCGTCTGCGCTTCTGATGCCCACGAGCGGCTCAGGCTTCACAAACAAACACCCAGCAACCCCGCCATCCTTACGCAAACCCCAACAAACCGCTGTCCCTGTTCGAACCTTTCTAAACCTGACAGGTGAGCTTCCAGGAAAAGAGGCCAGAGCCCTCTCGCTGCTGCCACGAGACCCAGCATCCTGCAGACAGGCTGCGGCCGCAGGGACGCGCGCGCGGGAAGACTCACCGGGTCAGAAACATGCGCGCGCTCTGTGGCCGCGCACGCTGACAGGCCTTTGAAAGAGCGCGGGAAGCCGGAGCGCTCTGAGGGAACGCGCGCTGCCTCCTATTGTTGTTTTTCGGAGAAGAGAGTGGCTTATTTATTTATTTAGCGAGCTTCTTCACCTCTTCAGAGAAAGTTTGGAGGACGTTTTCTTTTTTTTTTTCTTTTTTTTGATGAGGTGTGACAGCGAAGTGAGCTCTGAGGAAGCCACGCTCGGCTCACTGATGTACGTAAGCACGCGTTCACTCGGATCTCTCACACTTTCACGTTTACACTCTCACACACTCACCCTTTCTCTCTCTCTCTCTCTCACACACACACACACACAAACATTAAAGCACAGACGTCTTTTTTTAAAGAAAATAGTCAGAAAGAGGTAGAAAACCCGTCTGTATAGAACCGCTATTACAGTAAGAACTAACATGTAAACATGTAAATATGTGACTCCACAACCTTCCTTTTAAAGATTCCTATAAAAACGAATCACCACAATTCAATTCTTTTGCTTTGATCCACCACTTTTTTAAAAAACACAATGAATATTCGACTGAAACTGTTTACACACTATACAGAATATTAGCTTCAGTTACTGAAGTGACATCCTATATAAGGCACACACAAATCGAAACTTCATGAATGTTTCATCAGAAAAAATAGTTTACAATGGAACAAACACTCTTACACTTGTTTACAGTCAAAACTACACAAGCTGGTCATTTTTAGGCTCAGCAAAAAAAAAAGCAGACAACATACATTCAACAAAGAAGCTTCAACAATGAGCCTGAACACAGTGTCATTTCTATAGTATTTAATGTGTCAGCCAGGTTTCAAAAGAACTCTGCAGAGATGTGTTGCTACACTTTTCGTAAACAACCACAAAGTTCAGTCCTAAAAGTTGGTTGGTTCCGCTTCTCATAATCCAGGTTTTGGAGGTCCCTCAGTTTAACCATGCAATGCTTCTTCTTCTACAATAACAGTGATGGAAAATATTTCAATGGAAAAGGTGGGGGAAGTCGTGGGCTGAAGGTTAGGGACCCGGAAGGTCACTGGTTCGATCCCGTGACCCAACAGGACATGACTGAAGTGCCCTTGATCAAGACATCTTACCCTAAACTGCTCCCTGGGAGCTCTGGATAGGGCTGCCCAACGCTCTGGGCAAGTGGGCTCACTCCCCCCTAGTGTGTATGTTCACTAGTGTGTGTATAAGCTGGTGTTTTACTGCACAGTTGGGCAAATAATTCTAAATTCTATTTAATTCACCTTTCACTGAGCCTGACCTGATCCTTCTGATATCACATTTTTCTAATTACCACAACATTAAATATTTAATTTTCATACTTTATTTAATTTTATGGGTTTGATTACATGTCTCTACACTGTAATGAATATTTACCCGCCACAGCAGTACCACTAATGCCCACTGGCTGCAGCACACAGGTCAAAAGTAGACTAAATAAACTGGCTGATGAGCTAAAGTGCAGACAATATACATTCAACAAAGAAGCTTCAACAATGAGCCTGAACACAGTATCATTTCTATAGTATTTAATGTGTCAGCCAGGTTTCGAAAGAACTCGGCAGAGATGTCTTGTTACACTTTTTGTAAACAACCACAAAGTTCAGTCTTAAAAGTTGGTTGGTTCCGCTTCTCATAATCCAAGTGATCTAAAATACGAGAGTGAACTCATCCATCTAGTAAACCTTCCTCCACAAGTCCAGTTTAGTATTTTAGTTTGGTATTATATAAAATCTTTTTTTTCTTCTATTTTTTAGCTTCTTGGAGCTACACATCCTTTTAGAGCCATATCTTGACTTTCTCCTATCCATTGTGCTGTTGGCCTGGCAGTGACACGACTGTTTGAGTTGTCAGGTCTTTGTGTCGTTCACACTACATGACTGGTTGTGCTGTAATCGCGAGTCTTTCAGTTGTTGTGGCTTTCACACTACAGGACTGGTCGGCAACACGGGTTCACGATTTACACAACTTTTACTCTGGAGAATCGCAGACTCATGTGGCTGCTGTCCAAAAACACGTTTTTGTCACGAGAAAACACACGAGAACTAAACGCATGTGAGAACTAGCGACACCATATAAAATACACGATATTTCCAAAACGGACGTCAACAAACCAGCGAAGCTGTCACTGCGCTGATCTGCAAGAAAGAAGAAAAAGGTATGAAGATGGATAAAGACATGGGGACAGCATGGACTGTCTGTTCTGCAGAGAGAGCTGGAGGTAAATATTTTATCAATGAAAACGTACGTGTCGTCCGCAGCCGCAGAGAGATTGCGTGAACGGAGACGCGGTTCTATCTCTACGTGATCCCATTAGCTGTAGCTAGACGCTGCTGTTGACTAACTGTCGCCGACTGGCCTAGATATTAAACATGCTAGATGTTCGCCAGGCATCTGCGATTAGTCGGCGACCAATAGACAACGTTCACACTACACAACTGAGCGAGTGCCGAGTGGTCGCCGATTTGCCTCCGAGCAGAGGTTTTTGACTGTGATCTACAAAAAACAGTTGGCAACTGAAAAACCAGTCTAGAATCGTGTAGTGTGAACTAGGCATTAGGAGTCCCATATTCCATGCACCATTAGTCATTCTGTTAAACTCCTGTTTCCCCCACTGTTTTCTTTCTCCGTCATTAGCAAGTGGACTATATCTAATCTAATCTCATCTCATTTTGAAAGCACATAAGAAAGAAACCTACATGGCAGCTGATTAACTCTTTCAGGAACAGGTTTTGTTGGGAGGACACAGCTGTAACCTGGTTTTAAAAAGAGTTAAGATAGCAGTAGGATGTCAACTTTGTGAGACATCATTGTGAATAACTGTAATCAATCATAATATTCCAAAATCAACATCCCACTGATGCACAATAACGAATTTGCAGTGCCAGTCATCATCAGATTCAACGTTCTTCATCAGACGTTTCCCTGAAAATGATTTCCACAGAAACTATTAAGCAAAGACGTGACATGGTCACTTTAATCATACTTCTATTTTAGTGTCTTCAAGTGATGGTTCCTAAGGCACAGTGTGATGGAACACTAACTTTGATGTGACGGGTTCTCACTCTGTCTTAACACCGCTCTTTCACTTAGACTGAGGTTTAAATAAACGCTTTCTAGCTTACCTTACCTTACCTCACCTCACCTTAGAGACGCTGTACAAACAATTAAGGCCTAATTCTGGCGACTGTGTCCTTTCTGAAGAGGCTGAATGGCGCTCAAACAGAAGCGCTCACACTTTTACATCTTCTCAAACAAGCAAAACAATATTTCCAAGAGTTTCACTTTTTGCCGTACATAGATTAATAATGTGGGGTAAAAATACATCCGCGCATCATGCGTCGTAATTCTGGCCTGTTTATGTCTTAATTGTTTGTGCTGCGTCTCAACTGTGAGGTTGCTGACTTTAGAAAGCGTTTATTTAAACCTCAGCCTGTGTGAAAGCACGCCTTTGAGACTCTGCAGTGAGAAGAACTGTCACATCAAAGCTAGTGCTCCATCAGTAGACCTGTCAGAATCAGGAAATTTTAGCTGACGATTAGCTGTCATATAAATAACTGTGATTTGTCTTTTTTCTCTATGCAGCTATTAACCCCTTTTTCACAATAGCCATCAAAAACAACTTCTACCTGTTTTGAAGGTCCCTCAGTTCAACCATGCAATGCTTCTTCTTCTACAATAACAGTGATAGAAAATATTTCAATGGAAATGTGTAATTAAACCCCAGGTAGGGGAAGTCGTGGGCTGAAGGTTAGGGACCTGGAAGGTCACCGGTTTCGATCCCGTGACCCAACAGGACATGACTAAAGCGCCCTTGATCAAGACATCTAACCCTAACCTACTCCCTGGGAGCAGTGGATAGGGCCGCCCAACGCTCTGGGCAAGTGGGCTCACTGCCCCCTAGTGTGTATGTTCACTAGTGTGTGTATAGTGTGTGCACGGATGGGCAATTAGTTCTAAATTCTATTTAATTCACCTTTCACTGAGCCTGACCTGATCCTTCTGATATCACATTTTTCTAATTACCACAACATTAAATATTTTATTTTCATACTTTATTTAATTTTATGGGTTTGATTACATGTCTCTACACTGTAATGAATATTTACCCGCCACAGCAGTACCACCAATGCCCACTGGCTGCAGCACACAGGTCAAAATAGACTAAATAAACTGGCTGATGAGCTACAAATGCTGTCAAGACACATTATCTGTAGGATAGTCAAAGGAAAATCAGTGAAAAGGTGAAGAATTTCCAAAACTGGAGTTCAAAAAAGGATTAAAAGCTACTGAGAACACAGGACTTCTAATATATGTGTAAGACCAGGTAGACCACTAAAACTGATACAACTTGAAGCTTTCAACTTTAAGACAGAAAGGAATAGAAAATCAAGCTCAACTTTGCTTCACATCTGCGCTTCTGTCCATCCTTCCAATGTGAGAAGACAACTCCAGGGTGACAGATATTGCTGAGCAGTAAATGTAATAATTAAAATTTGTCTATATTATTTGAACACGCCAGCCTTTATTTAGATCCTGTGAAAGTTTTATGACAAATGGACCAATAGAAATATCACTTGATGCTGTGTTTATGTTAAATATAGCTCTTATAGATCTATTGTTTTTGCCCTTGAAAAACTGAAATGAAATAAACTAAGGTGGTCTCTGAACTTGGCACCTTACTGTATATACTGAAAACTTGCACCCATAACTATAACAATGTGCAAATGTTTAAAAAAAAAAACAAAACAATACGAAAGCAGGTCTGACTCTGGGAATCCAGGATCCGTCACTGAAACTACTGGATAGAGGAATTTTGTCTAATATTTGCACTGTGCCTGCCAAACGACTGCAGCACCCACTCTCCTGCAGTGGATATGTACTTGTGACTAGTCATGCCTCTCTCGCTCGCCCTTTCACACTCGCTCGCATACACAAACAAATCTACACGCGAGCTCAAACACACAGAAGAGACACTAATGACCACTTTACATGCCCGCGGCAGGCTGGAAACAGGGGTTTGACCTGCAGAAGGGCCTGCAGAAGAGGCTGAGCACAGACAGAGCTGAGAGAGCTCACTGCGAACAGCTCCTTCACGCTTCTAATGCAGGTGACAGCGGCTCATCCTCCGCACGTCAAGGTTGCCAGGTTAAGCACCGCTGCCACTCAGGGCCTGGCTGATGGAGGAACACTGGCATAAGGAAAACAGCCTCTTTTGGCATTGAATTGTGTGTGTGGAGGGGGGGGGGAGAAGAATTTTTCAAACTAACAAGGAATGTAAAAGTAAAAAAAAAAAAAAAAAGACTTCAGTTCAGAGTTTTCTGACTTGACAGTTTTCGCCTCATCTTTGGAGGGGGTGTGGAGCACCAAGCACACTGTATGAATAAAAATGCAACACAGATTCCCTCACAAAGAAACTGAGCCAAAGAAACGTTATCACTAGCAAAGCATTAATATATTCCTCTAACCCGGAGAGGCTGAGAGGGTGTACTTTTATTGCCATACTATTTAATTACATTTTTAATTACATACTGAATTCTAATTACGGATTACACCTTACTTTGCATGTTTGGCTTTTTTAGGTTTTTTTAAAGAAGAAAGAAGGTTTTTCGTTCTGGTAAACAAGACCGAACTCACATCGGTTACTTCTCAAGAAATTTGCATTACAATAAAAGATCCCAACTTCTCCTCGTGAACACAAGTATGGTGACGGTTGAAAGTTTAGAATTCGCTCTTCCAACCAAATGTCTCCAGTCCTTTTTATGAATACTGAATTTCTGCTGGCACTAACAGCAGGAGTGGAGTTACCATCAGCAACTTGTTCAAGTAAAATCTTAATACTCAGTTGTTAATCCCATTTTTTTTGTTGTCCATTAACCACAATGAATGATTTAATAGCTACTATAAAACCAATATATATGTTAGCAATGCACTTATAAGGATGAGGAACTGAAGTCATAGAAAGTAGTACAAGCATATAAACTAATTGTACAGTTGCAATCGGAGATAATCGAACCTCCAAAGTAAGTAAGGACTTACAAATTAAAACCTTTCTGCCACGCTAGAGTTTGCTTTAAATTAAGACTTCTTCAGTTAAATGATGAAATAAAAAAACAAAAAAAAAAGACTGCTAAAGTATTTTAGTGTAGTATGATATTTTGTTAATGTCACAATTATTCCACTCATATATAATACTGCTGCTTTTGCAATGCACGGTTGGTCAGTATGACCTAAAGTTAGGTTAAAACATGTTTAGCCCATAAAGAACTCAATAACAACCCAGAGATGTTTTCAAGAGATTTGTTGCAACAATAATGGAGACTGTATGGTGTCTCCAAAGCTAAGATCATTTCATTGTACCAAAAGGGCAACGGATATAAAAAGATTCCCAAGACCTTGAACATTCCAAGAGACATTACTGGGAGCATTGTTCAAAAGTTCACAACTGCAGTAAAAAACAAACCCAAAATATCATCCAGACTTAATGATGTAGTCTTAATTAAGAAGCACAGGAAGGGTTAAGTGTATCAAAGCGGTGCTTGAAAGTTTGTGAACCTTTTAAAATGTTTTATATTTCTGCATAAATTTAACCCAGAATAAACATGAAAGTCATGCGTTGTGTCTGTTAAATAAAACTGGCCACCCACTTACACCCTATTGATTAAAAAAACACTTGCTTTTAATTTTACCTTTAAATTATCTGCTAATCCTAAAGGTTTAAATACTGTTATACTCACAAAAGTGTAATATTGGATCCTATTGCTCTATAAATAAATAACCAAGTCTAATATTTTTGTCTCATTTGTTTAATTTGAAGCTCTTGATCTACTTTTAGGTGTAAAATCTGATTTATTTAGAAACAGACAGAATTCTGAAGTGTTTACAAACCTCCACGCACAACTGTATACCAGAAAGAATGTGCACAGGCTCTAGGATACAATTCTATATAGTGAGGAAACTAAACTGGAACTATATAGATGGAAGGGTGAGGCTTATGAGCAGAGGAATACTATTCCCATGGTCAAGCATGGTTGTGGGTCAGTGATGATAAATAAAATACCATAAAAGCCATTTTGAGGAGGAATGTTTTGAGGAGGAATGTTTGAGGAAGAATGTTTTAAGGAGGAATGCCCCCTGTGGTGAACTTGGATCTTGGTGATAATTGGACTATCCAGCAAGACAATGATCCCCAGCATACTTTGAAGTCAACCAAAGCTTGCTTAAGGAATCAGCCCTGGAATATCCTGGAGCGGCTTTCTCAGCCTCCAGATTTAAAATTCCATAGAAACTCTTTGGTGGGATTTAAAGAAAAAAGTTGGAAAGCAGCATTGAAACCAACAGACCTCAATGAGCTGGAAGCTGCTGCACGAGAAGAATGGGCCGAGATTCCACGAGAGAGGTATCAGAAGCTTATCAGCACTTACTGAAACCGCTTCTTAGAAGTTATCAAGGCAAAAAAAGGATGCACCATTAAGTACTGAAGCTGAGGGGTTGAATAATAAGGCACATGAACATTTGTCAAGAGAACTATATGATTTTCATTCACGCTCAACGTCATGTCAACTTGCGTTATAAAAGTTGCTTGTATATCGATAAATATATTCTTCCTCTGTTCACTAAGACTTCATAGTTCAATTCTATTCCATGCAATTCTATACACATCACCATAACACCTTCGAAGATGAAAGGGGGTTGAATTGTTTCTGACTGCTACTGTAATCAGTCTTAACTGAGGAAAATCTCACCCAGGTCTTTAATTCGAGGCAGGACGTTGTGTGTGAAGTTGCTGTAGGATGCCACTTTGCCCTCTGGGGAAGCGATACCAACGTGAGACTCATAGATCCGCAAGCTGCGGGGCTTCCGCGGCCGAGGATGCTTGTGCTGAAACACAGGAACAAGAAGACATTCCCTCTGCAGCTCATTCCTCAAATAAATACTGCGCTCGTACTGTTTCTATGCACAAGCTCAGAGGAATGATAGAAACCTCTGAGGCCAGGGACGCCAGCACTGAGCTTAAACAACATATTAACCAAGCATATAAACTAGTGCAGTGATTTAAACGGAAAGCCATGAGTATTTCATTTATGATGTCATGACACGGGTTGATTTTCCTTTTCCCTTCAAGAAATGCTTGCATGTTAGTGTTGCTTACTGTGCTATCGACTGCATAGGGTGAAAAACTGAGAGTCTCAGCAAGTAAGCGTAGAGAGGTTTGAGCGAACTGTCAGAGAAAACTCTCTCTATGTACGGGGTGGCTATGGCTGAGAACAGCTGGTTAATAAAGCTCTTTACTTTGTTCAATAATGATGAACACTACAGTTTTTTAACTTTTTACTTGTCTTTCTAAAAGCTGTTACTGCAAACACAAGCGATTTTAGGTCTTTGAGGTTTACGGATGTTCTAGTGACCTGGCATAGCCTGCTTGAGAAACGTCAGTCTCCAAAGCCACCTCCACATGCTTTACAACAAAACAACATGTTTTTAAACTGGAGACATCTATATATATATATATATATATTAGGGGTGTGTTTAAAAAATCGTTTTTTCGATTTAAATCGATCTTCATTTGAATTATTCGATATCGATTCGTATAAACCCGAGATCGATCTTTAAAATTTGCATTTTGGATTCAGAAATCATGATGGTATATAAACATATAAACACTAATGTTTTTAGTAATGGTAAATTGAGTGATTCTTGTACATTTAACACATTAGTTCTCTGAAAATCTCTTTTCATATTCAAACAAAACATATTATTGTAACTGAAATATCCCTAAATGATTCCATATTGAATTGAATTGAATCAAATCGGAAATCGAATTTAATTGGGACCTTGTGAATCAGGATCCAAATGATCTGGGAAATCAGTGGCGATACCCAGCCCTAATTATATATATATATATATATATATATATATATATATATATATATATATATATATATATATATATATATAGATTATATAGCAAGCTGTTAAATGAAATGCATTAAATCAAATCTGTTCTCTGGTTCTCTTTCCCATCAAGTACAACCTTTAAAACATCATCAGCATTATTATTATTATTAAAAATGCATAGAATTAAAACTACATAGAATATAATACAATGTACATGGTTTCAGTGTTCAGCTGAGTTGGTCCTGAATTTCACTGCTGTGCGTTATTGCTGTCAGTACAACCCTGCTTCATGTTTATTGGTATCTTTAAGTGCCTTCGAAAGCATAGCTTGAAAACCATGAAATTAGCCCAGCATGGTTACAGATGACAATCACCTGCTGCTCTAGCTCTGGTGTTTACAGGCGGTTTGAGATAATTTGGGCAGACAGAGGAAGAATACAAACCTCAACAGTGTTTCTCAAACTTTCTCGCCTACAAGTAGTTCGCCAGTAGAAACAAAACAGTATGTGCATCTGTGTTTACCCCAAAGGGAAATTTGTGAACTAGAGATTACCCACCGCCGTTGAAAGTAAGCATTCATTATTTATGAAAACACGCAACACAGCTAAACACAGCAGTGACAGCAGCAGCAGCCACTCAGAGGCCTGAATTTTTGTCCATTATCATATATAACAGTATATCATGCAGCGTCAGCAACTACTTGAGCAAGTCTATTTCAGATGCTGTTCGAATGTATTTATGTTTGCTAACTTCAGACACCAAACATGTCCTGGCTGATTAACTTCAACTGAGATAAGGGTATAAAAAGATATTTATAAACAGCATAAATGTAATTGATTTGTTGGCTGAATTATTGCTTTAAGGACTGCAACACGTTGAGCATTGCAACAGGATGCAATTACTTACCACGTACGGCTGAGGAGGGTCCCAGAACACCCAGTCATACACCACAGAAGTGTTCACCTTGGTCACGTACGTTGCCCAAGGAGAAATTCGGTACAACCGCTCACCTTCTTTTGTGTGCACCACCACCTAGTGAGGGAGACAAACGATGGTGTTACAACAAGGGCAGTCAGGACAGATGCATGCAGCAGGTATGGGTGAAGGGCACTCAGTACAAAGGCTGAGAGAGAAAGAGAGAGAAAAAAAGAGGTGAGTGGGGAGTGATATTTTTGCACACAGAGGTGGCAGTCTCATAAAAAAGAGCTTATCGTAAAATGAAAAGATCCCGTTCTGATTGGTGGGGTCACAGCCAAAGCCATTAATAAATACTCATCATATAAAATATAGGAATCACTCTACAAATCCTATGAATAACAAATCCTTAATATATGAGTACTGATTCCAATATTTGATATGCTGATTATTTATTAATGAATATATATATATATATATATATATAATTTTGGTGGTGGATCATTCTCAGCATTGCAGTTATAAACACACTGGTGTAGTTGCTAGACTAAGAATAGTCCACCAACCAGCAACATCCAGCCAACAGTGTCCTGTGGGCAATGTCCTGTGACCACTAATGAAGGACTAGAGGATGACCAACAAAAAACTGCTCAGCAACAGATGAGCTATTGTCTCTGACTTTCCAGCTACAAGAAGGACCAACAAGGTAGGAGTGTGTAATGGAGTGGACGGTGAGTGGACACAGTTTTTTAAAACTCCAGCAGAACTGCTGTGTCTGATCCACTTATACCAGCATAAAACACTCTAATTTGCCATCACTGTGTCTGTGTCATCATACACCACACACACACACATGCATGCGCGCGCACACGCACACACACACACACACACACACACACACACACACACACACAGTACTGACGAAACTGATTTTCAAACTTTTGAAAATTGCACACCTAAAATGAATTCCAGTTTAGGGAACAGATCAAACCAGAACAGAACACTGGCTATACGTCCGGCTAGATGTGTATCCAGGCAGCTGTAGAAGCTCATTTTAAGCAGTACTAAATACAAACAGAACAAACTAAGCTAAAATATATAAAGTAACCTCACAATATTTAGCGTCTGAGGCTGTAACGTCAAATGTTTTGGGGGGAAACAGAAGCCAGACGCCTTTAGGACGTGTGAAGGAGCGCCATTTTGTCCTGAAAAGGCAATAATAATAATAATAATAATAATAATAATAATAATAATATCTTTTGTGTTCTGCTTTATTGGCCTTACAGTTCCCCCAATTCTCCTTATTTTATGTTCAGCTGAATTTGAAACGGCAAATAAACATTGCCATGCTTTGGAGCGCCCCCGTGCTTCAGTGTGATTTTGCTGCAGAACAAAAGGCCGGCTAAAGTGACTGGGTAACACCTCAGAGCAGCACTAAGACCCCTTCAACCCCATCTACAGCCAGGAAACAGGGCCGCAGAACCAGGTAGCCTGTATGTCCAAGATAGTACTTGCTCAGGTCCTTCCTGTTTTCCAGCTTTTAAAAACTGGCTAAAAGAAAGTGAATTGCTAAAAGCAATCTGACAACTAGTAAACATCACAGATTTAGGAATATCATAGCAGTTAAAACTTAAAAAAAAACAAATTCTCATAAACATTGCAGTGAAAATGAATGGCTGGTGCATGCTCATGATTAACTAGCAAAAAATGACCTAGTTATCGAGGCAACACCAATTTGTGTGATTATCTTTTACATGGTAAGAACATCCTTCTGTTAATAAACTACACTGTCAGCTGAGGAAAGGTTTATTATGATTTTACTTAATTATTTTAATACCATATTGAATCATATTACATTTTATAATTATTCCATAAATACAATAATTGTGCATAATACATTACAGTGAGTGTAAAAGGTAAAATGCACCTAAGAACCTAATATATTAATCTATCCTGTCATAGATCTGAGTGAACCAGGTTTTAATACCAATACTATACACTGTAGTGTACACTACATGCACTGCAGCCACATGCACAAA